>JAJAGP010003474.1:0-72904 GCA_025084515.1 Ancistrus triradiatus
GAGCCTATGGCGCCCCCTGGCCCTGTACCTGGGCTCGCCGCGCACTCAAGCCCCGTGTTAGAGCAGTTGAGCTCCACGGAGAGGCATTTGGCGCTGCCCAGCCCTGTACAGGACCCCATTGCGTCTGAGCGACAAAGCTCCACGCCTGGGTATTTTGCACACCGGTCGTTGCCGCCATCCCCTGTGCCTCGGTCGCTTAAACCGCTCCCTGCGCTGCGATCGTTCATCCCAATCCCCGCACCTCAGTCTAGGCCAATTCCTGTGGCGTGATTGTTTGTCCCGATCACCGCGCCTCGGTCAAGACCGATTCCTGCGCCGCGATCACTGGCCCCGATCCCCGCGCCACGGTCGCCTAGGCCAATTTCTGCGTCACCATGGTCACCATTGTTGGCCATGTCTCTGAGGTCCTTGGCATCCGTGCGGCTGACCAGGTCCCTGGCCCCTGCCTTTTTTTTCGGTCTCAGCAGGTCAGATCCGGCTCCTTTTCTGCCAGTGCCGAGCTCCGTTCCTGAGCCCTCTGAGCTCCACTCTCAAGCTGCCGAGCTCCGCCCGTGAGTTGCCGGTCCTGGGCCCGGTCCCTGAGTCGCTGGTCTTGGGCTCTGCTCCTGAGTCACTGGATTCCTCATTTGAGCTGCTGAGTCCCGTTCCTCAGCTAGCTGCCCTTAGTGTGGTCTCCGAGACCAGTGTGTGGGTCACTCAGCCCACTGTAGGCATTGGACCTGCCGTAACCTTCTCTCCCATCCCATTCAGTCCCTTGTTGGGGATTTGCCCTGCCTACCAGGGCCTCCCCATTTGCCAGACGCTTAATCCCGAGCATGTCCGGCAAGCCAGAGGCGCGATGGTATGCGCTTAGGGGAGTTGGGACGCCGCCCCTTGGGGGGGGTACTGTCAGGGGTGCCACCTTTTGATGCTAGGGATAGCATTGAGCTACCTTTGCCAGTGAGATCCCTGGTAGCTTCTGTAATCGGCCGCCTCGTCAGTAAGGCGGCTGATTGTAGCTAATGATCCTCACCTGCTTCCTTTGGCTATTTAAGAACCTCACCAGTGCAAATAGGTGTTGGATCATTCCGCTTCAACACGCCGCTTAAACCGCCTGATCTCCGCTAAGTCGTTATTTTTTAATCGAGCATTGCTGGCAGCTTAAAGAGTGTTTTTTGAGACCTCATCCATCTCATCCATAAGAGAGCGCCGCGCTTCCCTTTCATTCCCTTTACTTTCCTTTTTCTTTTTCCCGTTCGTTTTATTTCTTTTGTAGGGAGTAGTGGACGAACTGGTCTCATAAAGGAAGCTACGTTCCCGTAGCGCAGTGATGTGTGAGGTATTCGATAGGGAATTTTAAATAGTGTAGGCGAAGTGTTTTTGCGCTGTTTTATTTCCTCTCGCAGCCCCTCACTGTCTGTTTCCTCCTCTCACCTAAACTGCGTGTAGCGTGGTAACGGGTGGATTTCTCTGCTCCTCGCTCTGCCTGTCTGCAGAGCCGCTGACGCCGCTCTGAGTGTGTGCATGCTCTCAGCGATGACGCAAGCCAGGGGGATTCCCTCCGCCTTTCTCCCTTTTCTCCCGCCGCACGTTTGAAGCGTGCCGGTGACATCTCTGTGTGCGTGTCTGCAGCTCGCCCATTCGCTGCCTTTGCACACAGACACAGAGTTTCACTTTATCCTTTGTTATTTATTTATTTGCGATTATTTCATTCAGTTTACTTATTTAATTTCATTTCAGTTCATTCAGAAGAACCGGAGCCTTCGCTCTGCCCCTTCTCCTTTCTCCGACTCTCTTGTGTGTGTGTGAGCTTTCCCTCACACACAGGAGATCAGCTTTTGTTTGGTTATTTCTTATATATTAGTAGTTTAACCAAAATGTATGTAACCCTGTACGGGTGACAGGATTCATTCTGACAGTCAAGCAAATTGCAGCCAAATACAATGATGCTCCAACTAACAAATCCGAGCACACAACTTGTCAATTCTTGGCGCGAGTGAGCTATAAACAGCAGACGACCAGCTCAAGTGTCATTGTTGTCTAAACGAAACAGAAAGGCAAGACCCCAGTGGGCAAAAGAGCGCAAAAATAGGATCACTGAGCAGTGGGAAAACATTGCCTGCTCCGAAAAATCCAGATTTCCATTCCTCCATTCTGATGGGAAAGTCTGAATTTGGCACAGGCAGCATGAATCGATGAACCCTTCCTCCCAGGTGTCAACAGGTCAGGCTTGTGGGGGTGGGGTCAAGGTGTTTGGAATGTTTTATTGACACACCCGGAGTCCTCTGATACCTGTGGACCTTTTATATTCTCTATTTTTTAGCTAATTTATCTTAGCCTCTCTATATTATTCTATTCTAATTTTACATAGGGGATTTTCTTTACATATGTACTTTAATTTTTGTATTTAACACCCAGGTTGCCCAAGGAGGATGGGTCTCTATTTGAGTCTTGGACCTCCCAAGGTTTATTCCCTGTAAGGTTTGGGGAGTTTTTCCTTTCCACTGTCGCCTCAGGATTGCTCAACTAGGGCTTTGAGCCAATATATTTGTAAAACTGCTTTGTGACAGTGCTGTGTTGTAAAAAGCGATATATAAATAAGTTTGACTTGACTTGGATGGAAGTTTTGACAGTAGAGCTTGAAAAGTATTATAGCTGACTATGAGTTTAACTTCATAGCAGTGGTTTACCCTATGGCACAAGGACATTGCATGAATCCACAATGGTCATATAGTCATGGATTGGTTCCAGGAACATGACAGTGAGCCATTATCAGTTTTCATGTCTTAATGCTAAAGGGCATCTCTGAGATCTAGAACGGGCTGTTCAGAGCATGTCAGTACCTAAACCTAATTTTCACCAGCTGTGAGTCTGTCCACATGGACCAATAATCCTGCAGACTGATTTCAGCACCTAGTGGAACCTATGCCGTAACTAATTGCTGTTTCTGAAGGCCAACTGAAAGCCAACGCGCTACTACATGGGTGTCTCTAATAAAACGGACATTCAGTATTTGTTTTATCAACTAGAAAAGGTAACAAACGCTGAGACGCCTGGAGCGCGAGCTATCTAATTAATCCGGAGCTGCCCTAAAGTTAGCTGTTAACGGTTCCTCATATTTATTCAACCTGTTCATGTAAACCTTTCGTCTGATTTCTTCACTCTCCGGCTGCGTTTAAAATAATATCCTCTTGTTCTGTAGCGACGGTGGACTCCATTTTGATGTCGCTGAAGTTATTAACTACTTTTTTATTCAGTAGCTGATCGGCGTCAGCAGCTCTCCTCTCCTCAGTAATGATGTGTCGGTCGCGACCGATCCGGTTCTAAGAGTCGGCTCTTTGAAATGAAAGACGGGAGCCGGTTCCTGATTGTGAGCCGATTTATATATTTTATAATTTATTATACATTCCGACACATTGCTGCTTATTGCACTTCTGGTTAGATGCTAAACTACATTGCGTTGCGTTGTACTTGTATGACAATAAAGTTGAATCTAATCTAAAAAAAATTTTAAAAAATGTTTCCCTGTATATAGTTGCAAATTTACAAATAATACACATAATCAGAGACCTGAGACCAGATTGGACCTGTAATTAAGATCGGTCTTTGGTTTTGTATTTTATAATTGATTTGTATTATAATTATAAATATATTTGTATTGTATAATTGATTTTACTGTGTTCCATTGTGAGTATATAAATAAAAAGCATATTAAAAATAACAACATTGGATATTATGTGTTTTTACATTAGTAATTCATTTTACACCTACTTTGGTAATAAATTAAGCTACAACATATCTCAAGAGCCACTTGGAAAGAGCCGGCTTTTTTTAGTGAGCCGAGCCAAAAGAGCTTCTGAAGAGGCTCTCTGAAAAAAGCCGGAATTCCCATCATTAGTGTCGGTCGCGACCGATCCGGCTCTAAGAGTCGGCTCTTTGTAATGACCGACGGGAGCCGGTTCCTGATTGTGAGGCGATTTATATATTTTTTTATTTATTGGACATTCCGACACATTGCTGCTTATTGCAATTCTTGTCTAACTTGGTAGTTAAACTACATTTCGGTAAAATAAAATTTTATCTAATCTAAAAAAAATATATATATATATATATAATATATATTATTCCCTCAGAGAGAAATTTTTCTAAAACAGGTCGGATCATAACAGAAAGGAGATGCATGATCAACCTCTCAAAGATGAGATCATTGGGGGTGGTGTGAATGGCCAATCTTCATTAAAACTTAAAAACCTGGATGCTGGTTGTTTCTTTTCTTTGCACAGGTTTAGATCAGGTGGGGAAGGGATGTTGTGTAGGAATCAACCTCTAAAGGAGGATCCTTTGTTTTTTGAATGCCAATCTTCATTAGAAAAATCTGATAACTGGATGCTGCTTTTTCTTTTTTTGCACATAGATTTATTAGATTTGTGAGTGATCGTTATTGATGATGTCATTGTATGTTTCCTGTTATATAGTTGAAAGTGTGAGTCTGTCTGTCTGTTTGTGTATTATCTTGGGTCATAGTCGGGGTTTATGGTGGTTTATAAGGATGGCTTTAAATTGAGGAGAAAAAAAAAAGTGGGCTACTTTGTAATTTATGGGTTGTTTATCATTCATTTTTTGGTTATCCTTATTCGAAACCTGGTTTATTTAAAAGTGGTTTTATACGTCCTGACCGTAAATTCCTCAATACAACAACAAAAAAAAGAAGTTGTGACCTGTTGTGACCTCAACCAACTATTACACCACTTGCTCTTGGAGTGATTCTTTGTTGGTCGACCCACTCCTGGGCAGGGTAACAATGGTCTTGAATTTCCTCTATTTGTACACAATTCTGTCTGAATGTGGATTTGGTGTGGGGAGTTCAAACTCTTTAGAGATGGTTTTGCAACCTTTTCCAGCTTGATGAGCATCAACAACTCTTTTATGAGGTCCTCAGAAAAGAAATCCCTTTGTTAATGCCATGTTTACACTTCCACAAAACATGTTGTGAAAGAGCAGACTTTGATAGATCTCTGTTCTTTAAATAAGACAGGGTGCCCACTCCACACCTGATTGTCATCCCATTGGATTGAAAACACCTGATTCTAATTTCACCTTCAAATTTAACTGCTAATGCCTAAGAGGTTCACCATACTTTTCCCACTCACTAATTATGTAATATTTGATTATTTTTTCTCAACAAATAATGATCAAGTATAATATTTTTGTCTCATTTGTTTAACTGGGTTCTCTTATCTACTTTTAGGACTTGTGTGGAAATCTGATGATTTTGGTTTAGATCATATTTATGCGGAAATATAGAAAAATTATCACAAGGGTTCACAAACTTTCAAGCCACCGACGTACCTGACCGGCCAATATAGACAATGTACCCGGAACCAGGTCTAGTTCAATTTACAGGACAACGTTTTGGTATGGAATGGGGAAGCCACATTACTGGGCTATCAGTCCACAATCAACAAATCGAAAACCTTCGGAGGGGACATATCAACACAATGTCATCTACTACTATTACAACTTTCTTTTCCTCTTATGAGGATTGAAGGCCTCCTGAAACCAGACGATTAAAATAAATTCTCATTCCAAATAGTGTACCTGCCAGAATTTAGAGAGAGATTGAGTACGTTCAGAAAGAACTGAAAGTGAGGACACCTTGCAAACACTGTTTGCACAACATGGTGTGCAGCCTGAGCAGTTAGAAGTCAAAGAGGATATCATTGATCCAGCAGCACACGTGAGGTGACCACACATCAACTTTAACCAAGAACAATAATAGATGCTTCATGATTTGCTCACAAGAATTACAAACTTGAAAGGCAAATATGTCAGCATTTCTAGGACGTCAGTTTTGGGTGGGCAACAACAAAAATGTTGATTTTACTAAATAACATAAAAAAGGAATCCAATTACAGGATCCAGTTTTTAGAGAGACCCAGGGTCTTGACCCTGTGAAAAAGAAAACGCATAATTAATTAAGTCATTTGAGAAGGAACCTAAACTCCGCATTATTTCAACAACAGTTTTTATAGGTGTTAAAACAATGGCTATAGTGGTGATTTTTTTTAGTTTTTGTTGGGTGAGCAGATGATTCCTTTGAGTGTGCAATGCCTACCCCACCCTGGATGCAGAGGTTCAAGAAGTTCCTTTGACCTAAAAAAAAAACACATGCAGAGTCTGAAAGCTGATTAAAAAAAAAAAAAAAGATGTATTCACTAAACCATTACCAACTCCCATCAACTTTAAGTTTAAGTTGGCATGACCTGCAGAAGGTTATTCATATAAGAAATTCTAGAATAGTTTAAAATTCTTAACTGTTGCACAAGTCTAATCAACAGAAGCTGCCAGAATCATGATTGCTTCTAGGGGAGGCTATTTGATACTTATTTGATCCTGGACTGTTAATGACTTATCAATATATCAAATAAGGAACATGATCAGGAACATGAACATTCTGGATTATTTATTTAGGCAGACTGATTTGTTCATTATTGTATATTGGTTGTAGATGAGACACATTTTGTGACTATTAATTGCGATTCTAAAGGGTTTGCAAATGTTTGTCATAACTGCAGGTACACTGTAGTATTATATTGATTTAACAGCCCATCAGTTGCAAAATATATCTCTAAGGCCAAAGGGTATGCATAAAGTCTATATCTGGTAAACCCTGTATGTTTTGTCTGTTGCATTGTGTAGCTGTTATTGAATGTATGTAACATAAGAATTATATAACATATGTTATTAGAAAATGTTTAGAGATTACTTTAGTATTAGTATTAGTATATAATTAGTTATCAGAGAATGTTGTTCACTATTTGTCATTGTGTATGAAATAGTCTCTTAAATTATTATTATTATTATTATTATTATTATTATTATTATTATTATCATTATTATTATTATTATTATGCGTGCCCTACGACAGATTGCCACCCTGTCTAGGGTTGTTCCTGCCTTGCACCCTATGCCTCTGGCTAGGCACCCGCTCTCCTGTTACACTGTCCAGGATTAAGGGAATAACAAAGTGAATGAATGAATGAATGATCTATTATTTGCAGTTAGGCGACAGGTTATTCTAACACATCACCCACTATGGCCATGACCCATGTTCAAGTCCCAGTCGTGTCTTCCAGCTGTTACTGTATATGAGTCAGGCATTAAATATAGAATGATATTGTCTGAGGGAGGAGGGGGTGTTCAGGGGATCATTTCCTGATGTTACAATAGTGACTAATGCTAGCCCTGTTATGGACTAGTGTACCATACAGGGCATACCCGCACCCTGTGTCCTCAGAGGATCGAATCCAGAACTTTTGCAACCCTGAGCAGAAAATGTGAGACAATGTGAAAAACTATACTAATAATAATAATAATAATAATAATAATAATCAAGTCAAGTCAAGTCAGATCTATTTATATAGCGCTTTTTGCAATATCGCATTGTCTCAAAGCAACTTTACAAGTTTAGATTATCTCCTAATATCTACGTCCAATCCCAAACTGGGCAAGCCTAGGGCGACAGTGGCAAGGAAAAACTCCCTAAGTGTTATGAGGGAGAAACCTTGGGAGGACCAAGACTCAAAAAGGGACCCAACCTCCTTGGGCAGCGCAGATAATAAATCTACTACTACTACTACTACTACTAATAATAATAATAATAATAATAACAACAACAACAACAACAACAAAAACTATAATAAAAAAAAGATAACTATGATAGTTTTTATTATTATTTGAATTGAAGAAAATATGCTACAACAGGCTAAAAGTAGTTTTAGAAGCAATATTCAGTAACACATCTTAATTGTTTTATTCTGAAATCTTTGTTACTATTGTTATTACTATTTTTGTTAAACTATTATTACGAAAAGTACTAATGTAGTGTTAAAGTTATGTATGGTCCAATCAACGATGAAACAATAGTTTCATTGACATAGAATTTTTCACAATCTCAAGGTTTCTTCATGTAAAACAGGAGATACTAATTAATTTTAAGAAAAACAACAACAGAAAGTTAAATATAAATGTTCTATTTCTGAAACTTTATTATTTCATTCTGAGTATTTATGTCAGTGTGGATGATAACAATACAGTATATAAATCATGGTGAGATCACGGGGTGGGCGTTGCTTGTTCTTACTCTCACACGGTCCGTGATTTGGATTGGATGCCTGATGGATGACGCAAAGCCATACCATGGCTCCACACGCCTTACCGGAGGACGGCGCTTCCTGATTGGTCCGTTCACCGGAGTTCGCACTTAAGCAGCGACTGCGGATTTAAATAGTCCCGTTCTTTCTGGTCTGAACCAAGTGGCAGTAGCAGCAGCAGCAGCAGCAGCAGCAGCGGCAGCTGCTATAACGCCCTTCTCTTATTCCCGAGGGAATACAGCAGGACCGGGCTGAGAACAGAGTCCACAGGCCAGGACTGCAGCACTAGATCCGTATCACTGATCTAATTCACCGACACCGGTACGTACTGAGGTCATTTATTATAACGCTTTCTATTTATGAGGGCCAGGAATATTAAGTGCAGAATAGTAGAGTTGATCATTTAGCCATGATATAAAACATATAATGCTGCTTGCACTAATAAAATCCGTGCATCATTTTATCCGTCAACAAATGAGGTGACAAATAATGATGTAATAGTTTATTTCCAGAAATTATTTCAAGGACCAGGGCCTGTATGTAAAGCTGCTCGTTTATTGAAGACTTAAATATGCTTATCACATTAACTAGTCATAAACATTTGTTTTTCCTTGCAAGACGTGTAACTTAATGCTTATTATTCAGTTGTTCAATAGCCTAACAATAACAAACTGTGATTGATTTGATTTTCCCCTTACTGGCTGATCGAAAAGTGAACATCAGGATCTCACTAGTCTGAACTCCCATAATGTACAATATATTCAGAGCTATAACATGTAAATAATGACCCAGGCTTGAGTCCCGTGGTGCCTTCCGGCTGAGTTAGGCGTCACATCACATTTACTGGACTAAAAAAGCCGATACTCGCTCAATTTTCTACGTTGTTATAGTTATTTTTTAAATTATTATATATATACTACTGTCTTCTATTATATATACGGTAAAAAATGTTTGTCAGTTCAACCTAACAATGAGTAAGAAGCATTTGAAGTAGTTGTATTCAACTAAAAAATTACTTCTTAAGAATCGTCCATTCAAAGCGTTTATAGATTGAATAAACCCAATTCAATTGCTTGTTACATCATGAAGTGCTTTTTAGGTTGAACTGACACTTTTTTACAGTGTACTTTTATATACATTTTATATCTCTATTTTTTATACTCTTCACAAGTTTGCATTCTGTTTCATATATTATAGTATATATTATTCCAATTTATTTAAATAAGTTCTCTCTTTAACTTTTTATACTTATGTATATTTAAACATTTACTCTAAACAAATTAATTAGTTACCTTACTTTAATTCTTACATAAATGCTGCCCAAAGAGGTTATGTGCCTTTTTGAGTCTTGGTCCTCCCAAGGTTTCTTAATTATAATATTTAGCCACTGTCACCCTTGGTCAATGAATTCTGTGAGCCTAGATATTTGTAAAGCTGCGTTGAGACAATGTTATAAAAAGCACTATATAAATAAAATTTGACGTGTCATGCAAACATGATTGGTTGTGCTTTGAGGTAGGGGAAAGCCCAACGAGGGACCGTCCTATATCACTATAACATATAACCCTAACCAGAAAAGGTGGGGTTAAAACAAAAATCAAAGACATTTGCCATTTATTGACTGTTCTTAGTTTTCCATCATACGAGAGTTTGGAGTATTTCCATTCTCAGTACAGGGAAACCTAAAATGATTGTCTAAGCAGATTTATTTGTCTCCTTGGTTATGCAGTCTGTATATGTAACATCTCACAGAGCTGGTACGTGAGTGGGGACAAATTTTTTTAAGAGCCATTCCAATCCTGTCCGGCAAGATTTCCTCTTACCCCTCCCATGCTCTTTCACATTATCCTACAGTTGCAGTACACCTAAGAGACCAGAATGCTGACAAGACTCTTTCGTCTCCATGGCCTGTTTGTGGCCTCCCACCCCTGGGAGGTGATCGTGGCCACCGTGACTCTCACCATCTGCATGATGTCCATGAACATGTTCACAGGCAATAACCGCATCTGTGGCTGGAACTTTGATTGCTTGCAGTTTGAAGAGGTGTGCTGCACCAGAGCAGAAAGCTACTCAGATTTATTGGTTGTAGACTGTAGCGTTGAGCGTCGGTGATAACCTGTTGGTTTTGTGCTCACAGCAAGTCCTCAGCAGTGACATCATCATTCTGACCATCACCAGATGTATCGCCATCATCTACATTTACTTCCAGTTCCAAAATCTGAGACAACTTGGATCAAAATATATACTGGGTAAGAGTGAGTCGTTGTAGCTTTGCATTAACGTGGAGCAGTGCAGAACCGGGTTTGAGTCCCTTCACCAGTAGCTGCCTGTTTTCTCAGACATTGCAAAGATAGGGTTTGATTCAACTGGTGTCTCTACAGGGTCCCAGTGTCAATGAGGGTATGTACCACCCCCCTATGACCCTGAACAGGACTAAGCATGGCATTGAGGACTAAGTCCTCAGGTGGCACCAGTCTCTGAGGTGCTTTTTGGCCAGGTCGCCTGTCACATTGGCAGTGTCCGAGGGAGGAAAGCATGGGTGGGGACTTCTGGTGCTACATCAGTCACCCTTACCAACCCTGTGATGGACTAGCTCTCCATCCAGGGTGCATGAGTTCTGTGATGGGGTAAGCGGGGATGGTCGTGGCTGGTCAGTCTGATCCTAATTTGATGATTTTTTTTTTTTTTAGGTATTGCTGGGCTTTTCACAATCTTTTCCAGCTTTGTCTTCAGCACTGTTGTGATTCACTTCTTGGATAAGGAACTGACAGGTTTAAAGTATGTAAACATTTGCTATGTGACTTAATACATCACCAGTGTGTTCGGAGTAACTTAGTGTGATGTTCTTTGTCTATAGTGAGGCACTGCCTTTCTTCCTTCTCCTGATCGATCTATCCAAAGCATGTGCTCTGGCTAAATTTGCATTAAGTTCAAACTCCCAGGTAAGTCTCATCTTCTAATGTAGTTATCTCCAGTTAATATGCTTTTTACACACAGTTTGAGACTCAGTCTTACCCATTATGCTTTAGGACGAAGTGAGGGATAACATCGCCCGAGGGATGGCTGTACTGGGTCCAACGTTTACACTGGATGCTCTGGTGGAGTGTCTAGTGATTGGCGTGGGAACCATGTCAGGTAGAATACTGCAACCAGATGTACAATACAAGACACAATAACAACATGCATTTGCTTACAACGAACTCATTTCTGATTCCTCACAGGCGTTCGCCAGCTTGAGATCATGTGCTGCTTTGGATGCATGTCCGTCTTGGCCAACTACTTTGTCTTCATGACTTTCTTCCCAGCCTGTGTCTCATTAGTGCTTGAGGTAAGTGAAAATCTACTAATGGTACAGCGGAAGCCAAAAGTTTGAGACCACTAGTGAAAATGCTTCCATTTTTCTCAAATTTAATACGGTAGTTTTCATAAAAAATCAAATAATCAGCACAACAATTTGAAATTTGAAAACACTGAATCTTAAAAAAAACAAATACTGTAAATAAATACTAAATAATAAAATAAAATAAATACATTACAGAATGTATTATTGTAATTGGTATTTCCCCCTTTTGCTGTAATGACAGCATGCACTCAAGGTGTCATGGCCTCATTTGCTCAAAACCTGATGATCCATGTTATGCCAGCATGAATTCACAATATTCTAAAGAGCATTTCATGATGTTACTGAATGCTTGGTTTTCTCTGTCTTCAAGTGCCCCCATAAAAATCCATAAGAGTCTGCACTCTGTGATCTTTTTTGGTCTCTGAGTAGTCGTTGCAAAGGTGTGCTTTGAGGTGTGTTTTGGGTCGTCATACTGCTACCTTGCAAAGATCCAAACAAGTATTTTCACAAGCGGTCTCAGACTTTTGCCCTCCACTGTATAGTTAGTGTAAATGTGTCACATGGGTCAGGATTACAAGTGTTATTATTATTATTATTATTATTATTATTATTATTATTAGCTATCCAGGGAGAGCAGAGAGGGACATCCTATCTGGCAACTGAATCAGTTTGCTCATGTCCTGGAGGAAGAGGAGGACAACAAACCCAACCCAGTCAGCCAGAGAGTCAAGATGATCATGGTATGGATGTATTTAAAAGCAACACCCTCTACTGAGAGGAATGTCCATGGGCTTGTACAAATCTATTTCCCGATCTCCTGTGCAGTCTCTAGGCCTGGTGATGGTTCACGCTCACAGCCGGTGGATTGCTGATCCTGCAACACTAAACTCAACCCTTGAGGTCCCCCAAGTAGGAATGGGTCTATATGCCAGCACACCCAAAAGGATTGATCCAGACATGCCCCTGTGGCAGTTCTACCTGTCCAGGTCAGTATCCTAAGGGCAAAGTGTTTGAATTGAGTGTTCTGAATAGGACATAATGAAGCATTTTTATTTTCTGACTGCTTAGGATGATCAGCATGGACATTGAGCAGGTCATCACTCTGGGTCTGGCCCTCTTCCTGGCTGTCAAGTACATCTTCTTCGAGCAGGTGGAGACGGAGTCTACACTGTCTCTAAAAGTCTCCAGTCCCAGCTCCGTGCCTACTCAGAGATGGCCTGACGATGAGTGCTGCAGAAAGGAGGTCACCCATCTAAACAAGACAGAGAAGCCCACCACTGAGTCCCCTGCTGTTACTAAAGAAGAAATAGGTACACTCAGCAAGCATTTGTCTAATTGATAATGTTTCAGCTGGAGTTATGGGTTCTAAGTGATGATCGTCCCACTTTTGCAGATTTAGTGATCCGGCCCCTGCCTGCCACGACCGAACCAGCAGCGAAAAGCACGTTTGTGGTAGGGGAAGAGGAAAGCATGGACAGTTCTATTGTTGTGGAACCACAGCCTGATGTCCCATCTGAGCCCAGGCCTGTGGATATGTGCCTGACCATTTTGAGAAATCCACAGGTGAGCATAGAAGCTAAAAATGATAACTCACCTGTCACTTTCATGTCCATTTGATCAGTTCCTCTAACCAATGGGAACAAAGTGCTGCCAAGGACTTTCCTTCTTAGACTCAACATCTTAGAGTGACTCGTGTGTATCGGACTACGTAATGCCGATATGCATATTTTACATTTTATTGGAACTAACACCATAAGACATATTAGTTTCATTCTTACATTTATCATCTACGCCACCCAAGGAGGTTGGGTCCCTTTTTGAGTCTTGGTCCTCCCAAGGTTTCTTCCTCATAACAATTTTCCTTTCCACTGTCACCCTAGGCTTGCTCAGTTTGGGATTGACCATAGATATTAGAAGATAATCCACAATTGTAAATTTGCTTTGAGACAATACTCCATTGTAAAAAGCCCTATATAAATAAATCTGACTTGACTTGATATACTTAGTGTACATATTATAGTTCTACAATTACAGACTGTAGTCCGTATGTTTTTAGTCCCCTTTATTCCGTTCTCTAATGGTCAGGACCCCCACAAGACCACCACAGATCAGGTACTGGGTGGTGGATTACTCTCAGCACTGCAGTGACAATGATGTGGTGCTGGTATGAGGGGATCAGACACTTATTGCTGCACAGTTTGTGTTAATCATCCTCTAATCCTTAATCAGTGCTCACAGGATGCTGGTGGCTGGACATTTTTGGCAGCAGCACTGTTGTGTCTGATCCACTTGTACCGGCACAACACACACTAACACACCACAACATCAGTGTCGCTGCAGTGCGGAGAATGATCCACCACTCAAATAGTACCTGACCTGGGGGGGGTCCTGACCATTAGAGAACAGAGTAAAAGGGTCTAACAAAGTATGTAGAGAAACAGATGGACTGCAGTCTTTAATTGTAGAACTACAAAGTGCTGTTATATGGTAAGTGGAACTGACAAAATGGATAAAAAGTGTAGAAACAAGATGACATATCTAATAAAGTGATAGGTAAGTGAATTTATACTCAAGATCTCCAACAATGGAGGTGGTAGATGGTAGGACATGTCAACAAGTGAGTTTTTACTTCCAGGACAGCACTCAAAGAATCAAGCTCCATGTATCCTTGGTTGTGACTGTAGTTGCTAATGAGCTTGCCCTTTTACTTATTCACTTACTCTTAACCGATTAGTGTGTGACGTAAGAACTGATCAGGAACCTCTTCTGACCTCTAGAGGATTCCCTGATTTAATCATGTTCTGTGTGGGAGAATGTTTCAAATGTGTACATAAAAGACGTTTTTACTTCGACAGATGGGTGCTCGATACCTGAGTGATGCTGAGGTTATTAGGCTGGTGAATGCCAAGCACATACCTGCCTACAAACTGGAGGCCATGATGGAGAGCCCGGAGAGAGGTGTATTGATCCGCAGGAACATGCTCAGCCCCAAACTTCCCAAGAATTCTGCGCTCGCCCGTCTTCCCTATAAAGACTACGACTACTCTCAGGTAAAGCAGTAAAGCGAGCTCAGTGTTGGACTTCCTATGAAGCCACTTTAGGTGACTGGTGTTGTTATGTTCGCTCTTTTCCTCTAGGTCATGGGAACTTGCTGCGAGAACGTCATTGGTTACGTGCCCATTCCGGTGGGTGTCGCAGGACCTCTGCTGTTGGATGGGAAGCAGCTCCAGGTTCCCATGGCAACAACCGAAGGCTGTCTGGTTGCCAGCACCAACCGAGGCTGCAGAGCCATCGCTGTAAGACACATTATCAATCAAAAACATAGTATGGTAATGTGGCAATACATAAAAACATACTGAATGACTGTACTATGGTTGTTCCTCGGATAGCTGGCTGGTGGAGCCAACAGCAGAGTTCTAGCTGATGCTATGACTCGTGGCCCTGTGGTTCGCCTTCCTACTGCATGCCAGGCTGCTGACGTCAAGGCCTGGCTGGAGAGCCCAGAAGGCTTCAAGTGCATAAAAGCAGCATTTGACCAAACCAGCAGGTAAGGAAAAAAATTGTATTAATGGAATATGCCAGTATTTAATATTTAATCCAATCCACTGTAGTTACCTCACTTATAAAGGAAGCAATGGAAGGACAGGGGGTGAATTTAATCTAGACTAAGATAAGCAGGGTTAAAAACAGGGAAAAAAAAGCAAACAGTTGTTTTAACGATGGTATAATGACCATATATATATATAACACATTGAAATATTGTCGACGATTGGCCCCAATAATTTCAAACTTGGATTTGTCACTCCATAATACTCTTTTCCACTGATCATCACTCCAATCTTTGTGAACTTTAGCATATCTTAGCCTTGTCACCATGTTCTCCTAATGGAAAAAGTGGTTTCACGGCTGCTGCCCTTCCAAAAAGACTATTCCTGGTCAAGCTTCTTTGAATTGTAGAAGGCTCAACCTGGAATCTCAATAAGGCTGCCAGATGCTGCTATTACTCATGTGTAAGGAGGGGGGTCACTTGTTGTGGCCTAATAGTTAAGGTACTAGACTATGGACCAGAAGGTCCCGAGTTCAAATCTCACCTCTGCCAAGCTGCCGATGTTGGGTCCTTGAGCAAGACCCTTAACCTACTATTGCTTGGATTGTAAGACTGTATCAATTGCAAGTCACTCTGGATAAGGGTCTGTTAAATGACATACATGTAAATGTAATACTGCATACAAATGTTCTGGTTGTATTCTAATAATGGTCATTATGCCATTGCTACCACAATCTGATCTAATGGTGGCCTAAGGCTTTTGCACAGTAACGTATATCCACACCATTCTTATTTCTGATAGGTTTGCTCGTTTGGAGAAGCTCCAGATCGGCCTTGCTTCACGTAACCTCTATATCCGCTTCCAGTCCAGCACTGGAGATGCCATGGGGATGAACATGCTCTCAAAGGTAAGGCAGTGTGATCAGTCTTGGCTCGTGATATTAAACGATGCATCACTACTGTTCGGTTGATTCCTCACTATTTTCCTTCTCAGGGCACAGAGCAAGCCCTGGCTAGGCTTAAAGAAGAATTCCCTGAGCTGCAGGTCCTAGCAGTCAGTGGGAACTACTGCACGGATAAAAAACCAGCTGCCATTAACTGGATTGACGGCAGAGGCAAGTCGGTGGTGTGCGAGGCCACTATTCCTGCCAGGGTTGTCAGAGAGGTACAAATATTAAGGAAGGCTTGTCACTGCAAGGTGCGTTGAGCGAGGCAGGTTTTATAATGACCAAAAATGTCATTCTGTAGGTTTTGAAAACAACTACTGAAGCTCTGGTGGATGTCAACATCAATAAGAACCTGGTCGGCTCTGCCATGGCAGGAAGCATTGGGGGATACAACGCTCACGCCGCCAACATCGTGGTCGCCATTTACATCGCCTGTGGACAGGTATGAGATTACAGAACTATGGTAAATACCATCCGGAGAGCAAACCAGTTCTGACAATGAATATTGTGGTAGGACCCTGCTCAGACAGTCAGCAGCTCCAACTGTATCACTCTGATGGAAGCAGCGGGTCCAACCGGAGAGGATCTGTACATCAGCTGCACCATGCCTTCCATCGAGCTGGGAACTGTGGGAGGGGGCACCAACCTGACACCCCAGCAATCCTGTTTGCAGGTATTGTAAAAATCTTTCTGATGGGTCGTCTACAATACATCAGTGCTCCTGATATACAGTGGGGTATTTAGTCCTAAAATGCACCCTCACTGATCACTTTATTAGGGACACTTCCCATTGTCCATTTTATCAGTTCCACTTACCTTAAAGAAACACTTTACCATCTGTTTCTTTAGATACTTTGCTAGTTACTTTTACTATTGTCTGTTCTCTAATAGTCAGGACCACAATGTCACAATGTCAGGTACTATTTGGGTAGTGGATCATTCTCAGCACTGCAGTGACACTCATGTGCGGGTGTGAGTGGATCAGACCTAGCAGTGCTCCTGGAGTTCCTAACCACCTCTGTGTCACTTCTGGACTGACAATAGTCCACCAACCAAAAATGTCCAGTCCAATGTTTGAATTAACAAAGTGTTTATAAACTCCAGCAGCACTGCTATGTTTGATCCACCACCATGTCAGTGTCACTGCATTGCCGAGAATGATCCACCACCCAAATAGTACCTTATCTGTGCTGGTCCTGTGGGGGTCCTGGCCATTACAGAACAGAGTAAAGGAGACTAACAAAGTATGTAGAGAAACAGATGGACTATAGTCTGTAATTGTAGAGCTACAAAGTGCTTCTATATGGTAAGTGGAACTGATAAAATGGATAATGAGTGTAACAAGTAGGTGTACCTAATAAAGTGATGGGTGAACAAGCAAAAATGCAATTAGTTGTGATTAACACAAAACATTAGTGAGATTTCCTATTAAATACATATAATCTGATAATACACAGCAACATACAGTATCCAAGACCAATAAGTAACTAAGCATATATCAAAGTAACGTTTTCTTTGTTCTCTCTAAGATGTTGGGCGTGCAAGGTGCTAGTGAGAAGTGTCCAGGTGAGAACGCCAGGCAGCTTGCCAAGGTGGTTTGTGCCACCGTGCTGGCAGGAGAGCTATCGCTCATGTCTGCCCTCGCTGCAGGACACCTGGTCAAGAGCCACATGATCCATAACAGGTCAACAGAAAACATGGTTTTAAAAGCATAACTGTGTTGAACTTCAGAACTCAGTCTTTAAAATCTTTGTTGATTGTGTATTTGTAGGTCTAAAGTGAACCTACAGGAAACACCAGGGACCTGCACTAAACAAGCATCTTAAGAGATCGACCCATGGACAGGCAGGGAGGAGGGAGATCACAAGCTTAGCACATTTCTGACTTTTTCTTGTAAGTCAACTGGACTGCAGAACCACAGAGATTGCTGAGTCATTTTTGGAGTGCCCTCCATCAGCTCAAAGATTAAATACGATCATACACGATCACAGTGTACTGTTTGACATTTTACCCTTCTCAGATGACATGCTGTTTCTGATGCACACAGTGCTGGCTGCACTTCGGACATTGTGACTTATTTTATTCCTTTCTATTTAAAGGAAACTAAACAAGGGCCATATTTTTATGGAAGACCTAAGTACTCAAAATGTAAATATTATTTAATAAATTGTTTTATTATAAAGTCATTATATTATTACTGTGTAAACCGGATATTGTACTGATAAAGCAGTACTGTCTATTTGGTCAGCTGTTATATGTACTGCTCCAACCCCATCCTCCACTACAGAATCCTGCCCAGAGGTGACATAAAAAGCCTCCTCATTCTGAAAAACGTCAGCAGCATTGGGGAGTATACAGCAGGGGCCAAAATTCTGAGACCACTAATGAAAAAGGGATGTATTTTTCATTGTTATTATATAAATAAAAATGATACCATACAGTATTTCCTTTCTTATTATATAATTAATAAATCTCAGAATTTTAGTATTTGGCATCTGTTTTTACTGAATTTACAGTGTGCACTCGAGGTGGCATAGATTTCACAATATTACTGGCTTTGTCTTACTTTAAGAGCCCCATGCTTGATGGGGTTTAGGGCAGGTGACTGTGGAGGATAGTCTGTCATCTTCTTTGGTCTTCAAGTACTGTTACAAAGCTTTGAGGTGTGTTTTGGGTCGTTATCCTGCTCCAGTATGAATCCTTCTCCACAAACATCCAAAAAAGCGTTTTCACTGATGGCCTCAGACTTTTGGCCAACACTGTATATAAATTAATTAATTAATAAACATAAAATAAATAAAGAGGTGACATGGTGGAGCAGTGGTCAGCTGCCACCATGCTGGCAGGAGAGTTACTGCTCATGTCTGCCCTCGCTGAAGAACAGTGGTTAGTGCTGTCGCTTCCAGCTCCAGAAACCTGGGTTTGATTTCCGAAACAACCGACGTCTCTAAAGTGTCCCAGTGTGTGCATGTGCCCTATGATGGACTGGCACTCTGTCTAGGGTTGGTTTCTACCTCTGGTCCCCAATTCATCTACCAACTCCCAAAGAGCAAGAACTGGATTAAGCAGGTATGGAAAGTGGGTGAATAAATAAATAAAAACATAACCAAAACAGTCATTTAACAAAACCCCACTGGCAGTGCACTAACACCACTGGAGTGACCCAGTTTCTTGTCCTGGTGGTTTTGTTTATTTAACGTCACTCTTCAGCATTCAATGACAGATACAAGGTTACATCAACACTCAAGGTCAGTTTGAAACCACTCATACATACTCAGGTTGGGGCCAATTAACATAAAGCAGGACTTTGGACTCTGAGAGGAACTGGAGTAGCTGGAGTAAACCCACATGGATATAGTCGCTTCACCCTGGGATCAAACCCAGGACCTTCTTGCTGTGAGGCAACAGTGTGTCCAAGGTGGTGCCTCTTGGCAGGGTCAAGCAAAATTAGCTGTCTTTTAACAGTCTTTGTGTCCTGTAAAATCCAGGATAGGCAATGAACCTTGTGACCCTGATATGTGGGCTCTCATTTCTACAAGCCAGTGCATCCTAACGGCAATAAATGCTAACTGGGTTATAAGTTAAACCTTTAGAATTGTCTTCATTTGGGTTGGCCAACTTTCCCAAGTGGATCTTCGTCTATTCTTGATTTATGAAACTAAAGCCTTTTTCATGAGGCATTTTCTCACAAAACTGAACATTACAGACAGACTGAGGTGTTCTGACAGAAGGCAAATCTTCTGCCCAATGATTATATATTTATTTCCTTTCAATGTAATTGTACAGTAACGAAAAAATTATCTAACTAAAATAAAACAAACAAAAAAGGATGGTGGGTCATGGTCATGGAAACTAGCTCTGGGTGCAAAGGGCTCATTCCAAAGGACAGGATCAGGGCAGAATAAACTGAGGCAGTGCACGTGCACAAGGTTTCAAGAGTTCTCCTGAGGTAACGTCAGCAGACACTCACCTCACCAGAGTGTCCAGCAGCCAATCAGCTCACTCTGCATCACATCTCACCAGGACAGGGATAGCCGATTGGCCAGGCTTTCCTGAACAACCTGCAAGAAGGATGTATTCTAAAGAGCGTGCCTGATCTCACTGTACTCGTGAAGACTTTTCATTGATTTAATAAATACTGTAGCTAAGTAATGCTACACCCGCACCTCACCCTAACTTTAACCCCTCAGCAATATTTTGAGTCGTTTGGGTTTTCAAATAAAAGTTGCCGTTTTTGTGAGAGTGAGAGAAGTGAGGACCAGCAAAACAGTCAGAGTTAGAATTGCCAGGTTTTTCCATCATTGTAAGGACATCTGGTTCTTATAAGTATAGTAAGAACACACACATACACACACACATAGAGAGAGCAAGTGTCTGTTTTGACTGCTAAGACTAATCCTCAAAGGTATCATTAGGAGCTCCTGGAGTTCCACTGATAATTGGCCTAGCAGTAAAAAACTACAAGAATTAATTTAACTTGAAATACAATAATAATTTGAAAATAATCCAAAATGGCTAAACTAAAACTAGGGGCATTATCTTCAAAACTAAGATGTATCAAATAAAAACAGATAAGAATTCATTTATGTTTAAAAGTAAATCAGTGAAACAAGGAGGTGGTTTTAATGTATGGGCTGAGGTGCTATATACAATGGGGCAATAAAGTATTTAGTCAGCCACTGATTGTGCAGGTTGCATGGCCCCGTTCATTCTTCCCTTAACATGGGTCAGTAGTCCTGTCCCCTTTGCAGAAAAACAGCCCCAAAGCATGATGCACCTTCATGCTTCACAGTAGGTATGGTGTTCTTGGGATGCGACTCAGCATTCTTCTTCCTCCAAACACGACAAGTTGAGTTTTTACCAAAAGGTTCTATTTTGGTTTCATCTGACCACATGATCTTCTCCCAGTCCTCCGCTGGATCATCCATATGCTCTCTGGCAAACTTCAGATGGGCCTGGACATGTACTGGCTTAAGCAGGGGGACACACCTGGTACTGCAGAGTCCCTCTCGGCGTGGTGTGTTACTGATGGTAGCCTTTGTTACTGGTCCCAGCTCTCTGCAGGTCATTCATCAGGTCCCTCCGTGTAATTCTGGGATTTTTGCTCGTTCTCATGATCATTTTGACTCCACGGGGGTGAGATCAGTGTGGGGGCCCAGATCTAGGGAGATTATTAATGGTCTTACACTTTCTTACAATTGCTTTCATAGCTGATTTATTCACACCAACCTGCTTGTATTTTGTAAATTCACTCTTCCCAGCCTGGTACAGGTCTACAATTTTCTTCCTGGTGTCCTTAGACAGCTCTTAGACTAATGGGCAGAGCTGGGGGTTCATACTCAAAGAGTCTTATGGTGATCAGAGACGTTGGGTTGCTGTCTTCTGCCTCCCGTGGGGTTGCCGATGTCTCATGTGATCCCTTCTTGGCTGTGTTACCTACCAGTTCTCCTCTTTCTAGCTATGCTGCTATAGCTAATGCTGCCGAGGTCTCATGTTACACAAAGGCATCAGTGATTGTTAATAGACACTGTGCTCTTAATCAATAACTAATTACATTTTCTGTTTTCTCTCCGAGCTGTGTACCAGTTTCAGCCCCACACATGATGTTCATCCGCTGCAGCTTCACTCAAGCTGCTTTCCGTCATCAGCTCCCAGCCCCATCATACCGGGCCAACTTAATGCCGATGTGCATATTTCACATTTTATTCGAACTTTGACTCCATGACTTTAGTTTCGTTCTTAGATTTATCATCTACGCCGCCCAAGGAGGTTGGGTCCCTTTTTTGAGTCTTGGTCCTCCCAAGGTTTCTTCCTATAACACTCAGGGAGTTTTTCCTTGCCACTGTCGCCCTAGGCTTGCTCAATTTGGGATTGGACATAGTTATTAGGAGATAATCTAAACTTGTAAAGTTGCTTTGAGACAATGCTCCATTGTAAAAAAAAGCGCTATATAAATAGATCTGACTTGACTTTGGTCTTGGCCCATGGTTGAGTTTGGAGTCTGACTGTTTGAGGCTGTGGACAGGTGTCTTTTATACAGATAACGAAATCAAACAGGTGGCATTAATACAGGTAATGAATGGAGGGACAGAAGAGCTTCTTAAAGAAGATGTTACAGGTCTGTGAGCCAGAAATCTTGCTTGTTTAGGGGTGACCAAATACTTATTTTTCCACCATGATTTACCATTAAATTCTTTTAAAATCCTACAATGCGATTTCCTGGATTCTTTCTCTCAAAGTTGAAAGTGTACCTATGATGGATAATTACAGACCCTCTCATCTTTTCTAAGTAGGAGACACTTGCACAATCAGTGGGCTGACTAAATACTTTTTTGCCCCACTGTATGCATGTGGGTGAGTCCATGTGAAATGACAACATGCCCGGAAAGCTTTATCCAATACTTCGTAAAGTTTAATTATTTCTTTGGTGCTATATACACCACACACACACAAGTAAAAAAAAAAAAAAAAAAAAAACAATTACATACTGCATATTTACAAATGAATCCTCAAAACTTCCAATCTCAAGGTTGCACATAATAATCTGCCACCTTTTTCTCCCATCAACCAACAACACACAAACAGCACATCTAAATTGATTGTAGTGATTGTATAATTAGTGCAAAATATTAATTCAAACACCACACAAAAAACGGTGGCATACAGAAAAAAAACACAACAACAATGAACATAACTCCATATTTCAAGTGAGTTTGTAAAATAAGGATATTGTTACTGTATATGGATTGCCAGATCCCAGCCTGATGCTGACTCTGTTTAAGCAGGTCCTGTAAACGTACCTGAAATGACTTCTCCTTGATTAAAGCATCTCTGCTCCCCAAGTAACAGAACGTCATTCCACATATAACGTGTGTATTTGTCATTAGGTGAAATGCTTGTTAAAAAAAAAAAGAAAATATTACTGGGTCGTACCTAAACAGAAAACTGGTTAATTCTGTCAGCTGCCAGTATCTGGCAACCCAATAAATCAGAGTACCACAGACATTTTTCAATCTTCACCAGATAGTACAAGAAATAACACAAGCTTTTTTTGCTATTTAAAATTCCTTTGCTTCTCCACCACTCAAACACCACTTTGGAGGTAAAAAAAAAATAAGGCCATGACACCTTGCTCATAACTGAGAAGGATTGCCATTAAAGGCATTCAAGTGTATAGTGTTTATTCTCATCGCAACCTCAGCAGATCCATGTGCAAGTAAATATACACAATATTTACACAAGTAAACACGTCAACTGGTGTTAAAACAGATTAGCAACAGACAAAAAACAAGAACTCAAATAATAACTGTATGTGTTTCAATGACTTTTAGTCAAACCCTTTTGTTCTTTCCAGAAGGGTTCCAGAGCCACAGCTTCACATGAAGGCTAAGTGCTTCAGCATTTTCTTCTGCGTGTCTGATCAGAAACTGCTTGGTGAAGATTTCTGGGAAATGCAGTTTTCTGAAGCTTCTTGACCAGTTCCCTTCACTTTTAGGTTCGGAAAGGATGCTATGAAGATCAATAAGGCCTCTGATGGATGTGTTTAAGGAAGCGTGACAGGACACCACATTGGATACAACCTAAAAATAAAAGGCAGTTGTTACCATGTGGAAGTACATGATGTGTGAAGGAGTACTCCAGTTGTAATTAACCTACTTAATGAGTTAGCCTTTAAATGAGAAGCTGTAGCTCCTGCCTGCTTGAATAACAGAACACCCTGCTGTAGCTGCTGAGCTTACAGAAAGTTAACCCTGCTTAAGAGGTTCTACCAGGGTTAAACATGGATATCTATACACTCTATGGCCAGAAGTTATTTAAACACCCCTTCTAATTAGTAACCTCAGCCACAGACCAAGTATTCAGCCATATCATAAGCTTGTTAGAAATTTGTTAGAAATTTCTAGGGGTATAGACTGATTTTTGACTAGAATGAAGATCGGTCAGGGGTTTGGTCTAACAATTTAACATTTTGGCAAAGCAATAAAATTCCTTACCCAATGGGCAAGTCTAACAAAAACAAAAACGAAATACCAAACCAAACAAACAAACAAAAAAACAGGGGGCTGGTCACATTGGGTGCTCAGCAACCCTAAAACTCTGAATTAAAACAATTATAGCCAGTATATTCAGCTATGAAACAAAATATTTTATCGTCATTTCTTTCACTTGTATGCTATGAAGCAATAAAGTTGGATGAAGATCCTCCAGACGTGGTGTAATTACCAGCAATTGTAATACCTATGATGTAGAATGTTGGATTTGTATTTTTGGGTGTCTACACACTTTTGTCTGCATAATGCACATCCCTGGTTGTAAATGGTTCCTCAATCTGCTCAGACATTAAAAGGTTATTTTAGTGTGTTACTCATTTGGACTGAACAGTTTGTTTTCCTTAGGAGTACTCAATGCAGCAGCCCAATTGTTATCTTCTTCTATTTTTGACGGTGGTGACATCATTCCAAATAGTTCCAACATGTAGATGAGGAGGAGGAGGTTTATAAACACAGACCTGTTAATAAACAGGCTAAAAAATGGTTTACCTGTTCAAAAGAGGATCGGCTTGTCACTGGTCTTGTCTTGTACATACAACGTGAAGCGCTTTAAGAATTTTGGATATTCCCGTTTGGCCACTGCTCGTAAGACTGATGCAGGCGCCCATCCTCCTGGATTCACTGCAAATTCAGGAATTAACAACAACAGTATAGTCAATTTGAATGATCTGTACAGGGTTGTCCTAGAAGTCCAGGATCATACATAAGGAAAATAGAAGAGACAATGCGCCTGTCTGTGGTAACAATTATAAACTGAACTTTTTTTCTATTACAGTGGGGCAAAAAAAAGTATTTAGTCAGCCACTGATTGTGCAAGTTCTCCTACTTAGAAAGATGAGAGAGGTCTGTGTAATATCCATCATAGGTACACTTCAACTATGAGAGACAAAAAATGAGAAGATGAATGCTGAGTTGCATCCCAAGAAAAGAACACCATACCCTACTGTGAAGCATGGGGGTGGAAACATCATGCTTTGGGGCTGTTTTGCTGAAAAGGGGACGGGACGACTGATCCGTGTTAAGGGAAGAATGAATGGGGCCATGTATTTGAGATTTTAAGGCAAAACCTCCTTCCATCAGTGAAAGCATTGAAGATGGAACGTGGCTGGGTCTTCCAGCATGACAATGATCCCAAACACACCGCTCGGGCAACGAAGGAGTGGCTCCGTAAAAAGCATTTCAAGGTCCCTGGAGTGGCCTAGCCAGTCTCCAGACCTCCAGACCTCCAGACCTCAATTTTCTACCTCAAACATAGAAAATTTGTGGAGGGAGTTGACAGCCCCAAAACATCACTGCTCTAGAGGAGATCTGCATGGAGGAATGGGGCCAAAATACCAGCTAGAGTGTGTGTCAACTGGTAAAGACTTACAGGAAAAGTTTGACATCTGTCATGGCCAACAAAGCTTATGTTACAAAGTATTGAGTTGAACTTTTGTTATTGACCAAATACTTATTTTCCACCATCATTTACAATTACATTCTTAAAAAATCCTACAGTGTGATTTCCTGGATTTGTTTTCTCATTATGTCTCTCATAGTTGAAATGTAGTTATGATGAAAATTACAGACCTCTCTCATCTTTCTAAGCAGGAGAACTTGCACAATCAGTGGCTGACTAAATACTTTTATTGCCCCACTGTATTATTGAATATCGACAATCCATTCAAAGTGAATAAATCAGTCTTTTCTCTACATGCCTAAATAAAATCAGACTACACTCAGATTCTCTAACAGGGAAAACAAGTTACCGCTCTTCTAGTTCAGTATCCACGCAGTAAACACATTTTATTTATTTTGAATCGACTGACATTAAGACTTTCAAGAGTGCATTTACGCCTGCTCTCTTTACTATGTCGACAAAATCTGTTTTCACAGTTGATAATAAAAATGGATAGAACGGATGTTGTTGCTTTATTCAGGTGACTTTGTGGTGATTCTGATTAAGTTTGACAGATGAAGGGAAACAGAATCATCACCATCATTTGCTTCCAAAAGACTATAACAATAATCATAATAATTACTAAAAATTTCAGGCTATATATTATTCAATGTTATATTTTACAAAATCTGAGATGAAAAATAAAAAATATATATACATATATATTTTATTTATTAATAATTACATTATACCATGTATCATGAATGTAAAGTGAATTACAACCCAATACAATTTTTACCATTTTCTTCTTTTTACTCTTGTATGGCCAAAAAAAAAAAAAAAAACACCTTCATCTGGGCTCGGTCTCGGCCACCTGGGCTTCACTCAACTACTAAAAGTCTTGGCCTTGACTCAGTTGGTCTTGACTACACCACCAGTTAGGGTCTTGAGCAATGCTCTTAATCCTTCATTGGTTGGACTGTATTTTATAAGATTGTATCAGATGTAAGTCGTTCTGGATGAAGGTGTCTGCTGAATACTGATACCCTTTGCTATTAAATAGTCAGCAAAAAAAAGGCCTCTCACTGTTCTTTAATAAGCGGTGCTCAAGGAATTCCCCTACTCGGATGCTATAGTGTGCAAACACACCATCTTATATTTCTCCATCCATTTTCAAAATTTTTCCTCAAGATTACTCAAGTTCATTGACATGTTCTTAAAAAACGTTAGTGGTCTATGATGCTGGACTTCACATTGACACCCTGCACACTGGACTACAGCAGCATTTTGGATACTCACCATTGGCCACATAGGTTATTTTACAAAGGATGTTGTCTCTGCCGATCTCTTTGTCTCCCTCTGGTGGACTGACCAGCGTCTGACAGATCATGGCCACATTGATCTTGGCACGGATACACCTATTGTTGGGCTGGAGAAAATGCAAAGTGAATTTTCACAACATCACATGTACATCACAAACACTGCACATTATACACACACCGGTCCCTTTATTAGGTACACCTCCCTGTTTCTACACTCGCTGTCCATTTGATCAGTTCCACTTACCATATAGGTGCAGTGTAGAGTTCTACATTTACAGACTGTAGTCCATCTGTTTCTCTACATACATTAGGGAACAGAGTAAAGGGGACTAAAAGTATGTAGAGAACCAGATGGACTACAGTCTGTAACTGTAGAACAACAAAGTGCTTCTATATGGTAAGAGGAACTGATAAAATAGACACTGAGTGTAGAAATAAGGATGTTTACCTAACAAAGGGTTCATTCAGTGTGTACTACCTTCTATTAACTTTTTTTGTAAATATAGATACATTGCTATATACCAAAGTTCTGGCATTTTTACAACAGTATTTTAAGTTTCATTCATTAATTACTAGGATATTTATATTGATAATGTGTGCATTATTTTAGTCTGTAATTTATTAATCCTATGAATATCTATGTTATAGTCTTATTAGTGGAGTGCTGTGCTCTGTCCACACACAAATAAAAAGATCATGCAGTCATGACTGTACAGGAATTCCTTGACCCTGACTAATCGTCTAGACAAGATGAAAAATGTGAATTCTTGCACATACAGCATGTGCTACAGACAATGCAGCAGAGAAAGCAGTTACATTCCAGGACACAGCACAGATTACAAGATTACAAGAAGCCAGGAAATGTGCTCGAGTACTTTAAATTAATTTATCATATAATGTAATAACATAAGAGACCTGGTGGTGCATTCTGGTCGGAACAGACATTACATGCATGCACAGTTGGCTGTGTCTGAGGGAAGGGAGGCAAGTCAGGCGAGTACACAACAGCGACCTATACCCCGTTGTACCCTGATGGACAGGCCTCTCAACTAGGGCACATTTATGTCTGTCTTCTCTGATGACCCTGACTAGCAAAACTGGGGTTAAAACATACACACTAACTGGGCACTTTATTAAACACACATTGCTAGTACTGGGCTGGACCCAGTTTTGCTTTCAGAACTGCCTCAATTCTTCGTGTCATAGATTCAACAAGGTGCTGGAACCATTCCTCTGAGATTTTTGGTCCACACTGATATGACAGCATCATGCAGTTGCTGCAAACTTGTGTCAGGTGCCCAGTGGATGCAAATCTCCCGTTCCACCACATCCCAAAGGTGCTCTATTGGATTGAGATCTGGTGACTGTGGAGGTCAGCGAACTCATTGTCATGTTCAAGAAACCAGTTTGAGAAGATGGTACACTGTGGTCATTAAGGCATGGACATGGTCAGCAACAATACTCAGGTAGGCTGTGGAGTTTAAGCAATGCTGAATTGATATTAAGGGGTCCAAAGTGTGCCAAGAAAGCATCCCCTACACCATTACACCACCATCAGCCTGAACCATTAATACAAGGCAGGATGGATCCATGCTTTCACGTTGTTTAAGCCAAATTCTGACCAACCATCTGAATGCCACAGCAGAAGTTGAAACCCATCAGACCAGGCAACGTTTTTCCAATCTTCTATCCGAATTTGGTAAGCCCATGCAAATTGAAGCCTCGGTTCCCTGTTCTTAGCTGACAGGAGTGGCACCTGCTGTAGCCCATCCGCTTCAAGTGTTGACGTGTTGTGCGTTCAGAGATGCTCTTCTGCATACTTCGGTTGTAACAAGTGGTTATTTGAGTTACTGTTGCCTTTCTATTAGCTCGAACCAGCCTGAACGTTCCACTCTGACCTCTGGCACCAACAAGGCCATTTTCACCCAGAGAACTGCCACTCACTGGATATTTTCTCTTTTTCAGACCATTCTCTGTAAACCCCAGAGATGGCTGTGCATGAAAATCCTTCTTTGTGTGCCTAAATGCCCCGAGTTGCTGCAATGTGATTGGCTGATTAGATATTTGTGTATAACAACAGCTAAACAGGTGTACCTAATAAAGTGACCGGTGAGTGTACAATAGAATGTGACATGGCATGTTTTTAAAATGGTTCCACATGTTATCAAACAAATGAATACAGTGTGTGCCCAGCTGAAAATAAAACCAGCTTCAGTTACAAATACAATCCATACATACAGTCCAAATCAAATTAAATCAGAATAGGTGCCTCATTACTATATACCACACCCAGTACTTGGCTCTTAGGGAAGGGAACTGAATAGACTGTGAAATAGAATGGGACTTAGGTAGCCAATGGATAAGGTACTGGACTCTGGACCAGAAGGTCCAGGGTTCAAATCCAACCTCTGCCAAGCTGCCACTGTTGGGTCCTTGAGCTTAACCCTTAACAGAATTGCTTGGATTGTAAAACTGTATCAATTTTAAGTCGCTCCAGATAAGGGCGTCTGCTAAATGCTGTAAATGTAAATGAATAGAGACTGTTATCTTTTTCTTATTTACCATAGGTGCTGACAGCCTCTTCTGAGATTAGAGAAAGAGTAAGACGGTGCAAAAAATTAACAGAACAGAGGTCCTTACTGGGTATCTGTCATGATCCACAGAGAAGTTGCACACCAGCCACGTATCAGGCTCGTTCTCATTGGCGGAGAGGACTTTGCGGATGACTGACAGATAAATGACGTCTCGCTGTGACACAGGCCACACCCTCTATAACACAATCAAAGACAAGACCTTTTTTTAAACACACCCAAGACAATGTCAGACAACGGCCTCATACGTCATTAATGCTCTACATTTTTGAATTAGCAGCGTTTAACTCTCCCGTACCTTATGAGTCTGGTAAATCAGTACCGCCTTGTCTGATAACGTCTCTACCACATTGAAGTTTTCGACGGTTGCTACAAACAGAGAGGAAAGTCATTTAGAAGAGCAGGGTCTGGTACTGATTCGGATTACGCATGAACATGTGAGGGACTCACTCTCCCAGTCATTCCGGTAAGCTGTGTCCCAAAAGTAAAGACAGATTTCGTGACCCGTCACCCCTTTAACAGTGTGGGTGGCTTTGAGAGGGTCCAGTACAACACCGTTCTCCTCGACCTCTCTTCTGTACACCTGAATAAATATTATAGCAAACGTTAAAGATTTATGGGATTATGAATGAACATAATAAAAAATCAGTACACACTGTATGGGCACCATTCAAACACACTTGCAGATTAGTCATACAGTACTGTGCAAAAATCTATGGCCAGATTAGATTTGTTGTTTCAGCAATGGCATAATGACTATATGTATTTCTCTGAGTCTTTTTTTACACAGGTGTATGGCTAACCAAAAACTGCATTGTTGTGTGTTTAATGTGTATACTGTAATTGTTTTCGTTTCTGTAAATAATATTTTATTGTGGATATTTTATTATTACAACAACAACAACAACATCAATAATAATAATAATAATAATAATTAAGTATTATTATTATTATTATTATTGATATTATTTTATATTATTGTTGTTATAATAATAATAATAATAATAAATAATAATAATAACTACAATAGCAATAATAATAATAATTATTATTATTGATATTGTTGTTAAAAATTATTATCATTATTATTATTATTATTTTTATTATTGTTGTTTATTAACAACAACAACAACAACAACAACAAACAACAACCCAATATTAATGTTGTTGTTATTATTATTATTATTATTTTATTATTATTATTATTATTATTACAAACAACAAGAATATAATAAATATATAATTATTAGGATTATTATTATTATTATTATTATTATAACACACAATAATAATATAAAACATAATAATAAATAATTAACACAACAAACAACAAACAACAAACAACAACAAACAAACAACAACCATTATTATTAATATTATTACTATTGCGATTATTGTGTAGTTAGGATTATTCTTATTATTATTATTATATTGTATATTATTGTTGTTGATCGAATACTACTACTACTACTACTAATAATAATAATAATAATAAACGACACTACTAATAATAATAAGATAATTAATAATAATATCCTAATTCTTATTAGGGATTATTGATATGTGTGGTTATTCTTATTATTATTATTATATTTTATATTATTGTTGTTATTATCACTCCTACTAATAATAATAATAATCCCTACAATAATAATAATAATATCAATAATAATAATTATTATTGATTGATATTATTATTATTATTATTATTATTATCAACAACAACAACAACAACAATTATTAATGTTGTTGTTATTATTATTATTATTAGTATTACAACAACAATAATATAATAATACTATTAATTATTATTATTATTATTATTATTATTATTGTTGTTATTATTATTATTATTATTATTATTATTACTACTACTCAGCCTCTTTATTAGAATACAACCAGGACTTGCAGAAAATTTGTATGCAGTATTCAAACACTGAGATAAAAAAAACAAACATACAAAAAAAAAGGATTCAGTGTGACCTCCCTTTACCCTTGAGCAGCATCTGGCAGCTTCATCGGGATGCAAAGTTGACCTTTCTACAGTCTAAAGAAGCTTTATCAGCTTTATGTTTTTTTGAAGGGCAGCAGCCAAGAAACCACTTAAGGGATGTCACTGACTTTTACCCGCAGGAGCATTCTGATTGTGTTTTCTGTTTGTATCTTTACAAAGACACTGAGAAATAATTGTAGATGATACCATAGCTAAAACAACAAAGCAAATGGTGACCTAAGACTTTTGCACAGTACTGTATATGAGCACACTTGCAGGATAATAACAATAGAATTCTAGGGCATGTTTACAATGGGAAAACAGAAACCAAACACAAAGGAATCAAACCGTCTCTTTAACTAAGATGACATAGTGTCTAGAAAAGCCCACAACAGCAGTTACCAGAATGAACCTTTTAATGCAATATATTCCTTTTACTAGGCACTTTTGTAAGAGACAGCACATGCTTACCTTCAGATCACCCTCTTCGGTGAATAGCTGCCAGTTAGCATCTCCACCTACGTCCTGTAAGGAGTGCGCCATGTGACTCTGCACGATTTCCTCCACCTGTGCAAATGGACCTGTGCGGTTAAGATCATTACCACATACAGATGCTACACCACAAACTGTAATCTAAAGAAGTCTTGTGCTGCGTTGTGCTGGTATGAGTGGATCAGACACAGCAGTGCTGCTGGAGTTTTTTAAAGATTTATCCTGTGGTTTCAGAAGGATTAAATTATTGGCCTCAAGCTATGAAAATAAATACGGAAATTCCTAGAATTGGGTTAAGAACTGTCCAATGCATTGAAATCTTTGAGACAGTGGTGAACCGTCAACATAAAAAAAAATGTGGTCAGGCAGTGTATAATGTAGAGCATTCACAGCCTGTTAGAAACAACTGGCAGGAGTGTTAAATACATTTGGACACGTCCTTATTCACTTTGCTCATTACTATGTGACAGCGGATGGTTCTACTCGTATGGTTGTGTAGCACTGCTTAAATGGAAATTTCTTTAGGGTCAAACATTGAAATCGTTTGACAGCCATAGACATAACATGACCAGCTGGTAATACATTACAATGACACATCCAGCCTAGTGTGGGTCAAAAGTCTGAGGGCACTAGTGAAAATGCTTGTGAATAAGAATTCATACTGCAGCAAGATAATGACCCAAAACACACCTCAAAGTTTTAGAACAACTACCAATTAAGAAGACCAATTAAGGTCAAGGAGTGCTGACTGTCATCGACTTTCCTGCACAGTCACATGACCAAAAGCCCTCAAACATTTATGGGGGCACTTAAACACAGAGAGCCAAACATCAGACACACTTTGGGATATTGCTGGGATAAAATGGATCATCCGATTCTGCAGTCCATGTCCTCTCGAGTGCAAGCCGTCCTTACAGCAAAAGGGGAACATACCAAACACTAGGAAATTCTGAAAGGTACGAATTTTGCTCAGAGACATTTCAACCGAATTGTTGCCGATTATTTGATTTGTAATGAAAAACACAGTATTACACTTGAGATGAATGCAAAACAGAAGCATTTAGCAGTCCCAGGTCCCCCCATTGAATTTGAAGACATTACAAAGACTTTATACCTGAGCACTGAGCCTGTGTACATCATCGGAGGCACTTACTAAGTCGAGAGAGGACAGGGAGGAAGTAAGGCTGTGAGGCTGAACCCAGAGGAAGAGAGAGAGAAAAATGTGAAAGGAGATCCAACACCATGACCCACCCAGTAAAGCCACCTTAAACCCAACCAGAGAAAGAATAATAGAATAATGGAAAAACAAGCAGGTTAAGACCAGCATTCCCAGTATCAGTAACTGATTATAAGGCCATACATATCAGGTGAAAATGGTTATTTAGACACGAATCTGCACAAAGAGAAGTCGGCTAAGTATCGAAACAATACAGGAGTAAACGTGAGGTTAAGGTTGACGTTAAGTACCTTGTTTGAGTATCTGTGAGTAGTACTGATAGTGGAGCTCAGTGCGGTTGGACGAGGGGTCCTGCACTTTTCAGTTTGACACTAAAAGAAATGAAAGAATGGGTTAAAAACCTGTTTACACTTCATCTTTCATGCAGCTTGTATCTTGAATTATGACCCTGTTTGCACGTCCTAGTCAAATGTGTCTCCAGTCAGCCAGAATGAAATCTGATTGCTGTATTAAATATAATATGTGAATCATAAACACTGGACCATTTGCAAAAGATGGTCGCTACATCAGATATCCCACTTTTTATATCATCTCTTTCAATTTCTTTAAACTAAGAATAAGACAACAAATTCAGGAGTTAATGTTTGGAAGCAGACGCCTGTTAAACAGGAATAATACACCTTACAGATTAAATTACAGATTCCTGCGTTCACCAGCTCTGTGTTTTCTCCATTATCGTTTCTCCAGCCATACAGGGATGGAAAGTATTGGGCAGAATTTGGCAGCATTTCAGAGGAGACAGATGCATTTACACTTGTTTCATATGTGGCTGCAATGTGACTCAAGTCTCCTCCTCCTCAAGTGGTGTAGGCGATCAGATATTAATGCCTCTTTGGGTGCCCTTACACACATTTGTATGTGGCTTTGTTCTATCCAGATACAATCCTGATACTCAAGAGGGGTCTAGCTAATAAGGTAAGGTTCAACAGATGCTTTCACACTTTTTCATAGTTCTTATAACTGTTGGAGAAAGTGCCCCCTTTCGCAGACGATGGGGAGGATTGTAGTACTTAGAAAGCCATGCATAGGGACTTAAGCTCCTTCTTCAAGGTAGGCACTTTTCTCAGAGCATAGGAACCCTGAGCGACTTAAGCATGCGCCGATCGGTCCAGACGTAGTGACGTAAGTGTATAGTGATTGGTCCAGGCACAAGTGCCTACATCGAGGACATCCGCCATGTTTAAATATACTAGTAGCTTACAAACTGACATGACAATAACTGTAAGTCATATGAAGAGAATCCAGAGCAATTCAGTGACCTTGCAAACTAACAAAATCGTGATGGTTTTTCCTGATTTCTAGCTTTATTTCTACTTGGTTATCATGTGAAATTGTCAAACCATATCACAACTATCCCCGTTTAGAGTACAGTTCAAAAGTCTCAGGCCATCATTAGTTCTTCTCAGTGACTAGGGATAGGCCGACCGATTCATCAGGACGATTAATGCCATTTGAAATAACCGGCATCGGCCGACATCTGTGCTGCACTACTCTAACACGGTTTATTTCTTTGCAAGTATTTACACATTGTTGTTTTTTCCCCCAGAAAGAAGATGTTTATATGTGTTAAATTAAGCTGTTGTTAAGAGGAATAAACTTGTTTTTAAAAAGACAGAGTGCAAACAGAGACAGTGCATTTATAGCTTAAATATGTTAATTTTTTGCAATTTTGTGTCATTTATTGTTATCAGTTTTATCAGTTGCAAACAAATGTGATATCGGCAGTATATATTAGCCATCAGTCACCCTGCTCTCTAAACATCGACCACTAATGATGAACATTCCACAACATTTCGATTGGATTAAGGTCAGGACTTTGACTTGGCCATTCCAAAACATGAACTTTATTCTTCTGCAACCATTCTTTGGTAGAACGACTTGTGTGCTTAGGGTCGTTGTCTTGCTGCATGACACCTTCTCTTGAGATTCAGTTCATGGACAGATGTCCTGACATTTTCCTTTAGAATTCTCTGATATATAATTCAGAATTCATTGTTCCATCAATAATGGCCCAGATGCAGCAAAACAGGCCCAAACCATGATACTAACCACCACCATGTTTCACTGATGGGATAAGGTTCTTAAGCTGGAATGCAGTGTTTCCTTTCTCCAAACATAACGCTTTTCTTTTAACCAAAAAAGCTCTATTTTGGTCTGATCCGTCCACAAAACATTCTTCCAATAGCCTTCTGGTTTGTCCACGTGATCTTTAGCAAAACTGCAGACGAGCAGCAATGTTCTTTTTGGAGAGCAGTGGGCTTCTCCTTGCAACCCTGCCATGCACACCATTGTTGTTTCAGTGTTCTTCTGGATGGTGGACTCATGAACATTAACATTAGCCAATGTGAGAGAGGCCTTCTGTTGCTTAGAAGTTACCCTGGGGGGTCCTTTGTGACCTCGCCAACTATTACACACCTTCCTCTTGGAGTGATCTTTGTTGGTCGACCACTCCTGGGGAGGGTAACAATGGTCTTGAATTTCCTCCATTTGTACACAATCTGTCTGACTGTGGATTGGTGGAGTCCAAACTCTTTAGAGATGGTTTTGTAACCTTTTTCAGCCTGATGAGCATCAGCAACTCTTTCTGAGCTCCTCAGAAATTTCCTTTGTTCGTACCATGATACACTTCCACAAACGTGTTGTGAAGAGCCGACTATGATAGATCCCTGTTCTTTAAATAAAACAGGGTGCCCACTCACACCTGATTGTCATCCCATTGATAATAAATAAATGACCAAGTATACTACTTTTGTCTCATCTGTTTAACTGGGTTCTCTTTATCTACTTTTAGGACTTGTGGGAAAATCTGATGATGTTTTAGGTCATATCTATGCAGAAATATAGAAAATTCTAAACAGTTCACAAACGGAGCAAATAGCTGGTATATATTGCAGCAGTGGAGCTCTGAACCGTTCTGATGTTAGGCTTACCTGCTCCTCGATTTTGTCTTGCTTATCCAGAGCTGCCTCGACAGCATCAAAGAACTCCTCTTCATTGATGAGACTGTTTGGTCCCTCCTGAAAAGATGGGAAGACTGTTCAGAACTGAAATTCACATGTCAACAAATAGTCTAAGTTCAGACTGATGTACCTCGTAGTCTGGCCCTCTGTAGTGCGACTGCTTTTTCAGTTCTGTTACAGCCGATTTATAGGATTCTTCAACTCTCCGTCTGCGCTCCATTTCCTTGAAGGAAAGCATGACCTTTATCATTTTTGCACAATAAACAGACCACAACTCCTATCTCCGTTTAGATCCCTTGTTCTAACAGCAAGTCGATTGGAGTGAGCCGTACACACCTATATGAGACCGAGTTCTGTTCTACCAGTCTCAATCTAATGAGCCAAGGTAAATAAAGCAGATTAAATCCCATTGTTAATGAGTAACTGGGTGGGGTTGGGAGGTTCTTTGTATCCCTGTTGCACAGAGAAAGCCCCCAACACCAATAAACAAAAAAAGAGAGACAATTTGAGGGAAATTTGACTTTGAATTTAACTTAAGAATGCATTGTCGAGAACCCACACTCTCTCATTTTACTGTTTCAGCCTGCTTGCTTTATTACAGGCTGTAGCAGATTAGTCTTTTAACCCACATCTGCTACCAATGCCATGTTTAGAAGTCATCAAATTGCAAACAGCAAATTCATGTGCCACCTTCTAAAGGATTGATAAGGGAGGCCACTGGGAAAACAGCATTCTGCCTGTTATATACAGTACTGTGCAAAAGTTTTAGGCCACCATTAGATCTGTTGTTTCGGCAACGCTATATTGACCATATACAATTCCTTCTGAGTCTCTTTAATAAGATGCAACAGAAAATACAAGAAATACGTACACAGGCTGTTCAGAACAAAAGGGTTTCTGCAGGCAAAAGTCTGGATAGAGTTTGACCTCCACCCAAAAACTTTTTTTGGCTGCTAAACTTCCAAAAAAAGACCATTCCTGATCAAGCTTCCTCAGACTGCAGAAGTTACAACTAGGCATCCTGATGAAGCCGTCGGATCCTGCGATTGCTCAATTGTAAGGGGACGTCCCATTGAATACTTGCCAAAGGAATGACCAAATGATATATGGTCATCATACAATTGCTAAAACAGCAAATCTAAGGGTAGCCTAAGACTTTTGCACAGTACTGTATACATACCGAAGCAGCTTCCACTCACTCATGTAACAACCAAATCCTCTACAATTCTCAAAACACAGCGAGTGTCCAAATTGTAGTCTATAAAGCCAGCTAGCAAAGCAGTTAACCTACCGCATAGAAGCCGCTCTGTGTACACAGAGGAATCCAGTTCTGTTCAGTGGGCCAAACCAGCCAAGGCTTCAGCATCGATAAACTGCCTGACATCTCAACCAAAATATCCACAAAGCCCTTAGCCAGGTGAACTCAAGCCTCTAGTGAGAACACCGACGGCGGTTTCCCGCTGCAGGTTCACTGAGCCGGGACATGTGCACACACCCACACCTCTTTACCTCCCTTAAAATAAAAATGGAATTCAGTTTCAACTTCCTGCCCTGTAATAGTCTTGCGAGCCAAGCAAGAACTGGTTGAACGAGTCTAGAACTTTGCAGGTAGATGCTAGTCTAGCAGAGATGTGTGAAGGCACATTCACGTATACATTAGTATCGGTGTCAAAGAATGCATCTGCATTCAGCCTGGCTTTGCTATTTCTTTTTTTAAATGTCACTATGGCTTATCTGTTAAAAAATATTAGTCCTGATTGTAGGCAAGATGTAAAGAATGCTCGTTTCCTTTAACAGGTGTTCACACAGAAGTACGTAAGCAGTACTCCATAAACTAATTACCTAATGTATTGCATTACAGCCTCTACATGGGTTCAGTTTCAGGTCCCCACACCCATCCCCACCTCTATTCTCACTTTCATTGAGTGAGTTTACATGCACTTAATAATACAACTACACTAAAGAAGCCTCCGGGTTTACATGACCAGGCAATAAATCGGATTTCTACTTTGCAACCAGCCAATAACCTCACAGAAAGATGTGACGTAAACTTCAGTTTTTAACGTTAAATAATCAAACGCTTCAATTTCCTGAGTGTATATTGCATTTCAGAGTCTCCACAAAGTACTCGAAAGCCATTTAGCGGGTGTTGCCTTTAATTCCAGGGCTACTTGGCCTATGTAAATAAGCCCAAGAGAAGCAAAATCTCTAAGAATAAGCACTGCCAAATCCAATTGACATCGGGTAACTGGTATACATGCTATGAGAAATCATATCACCGAAATAAAATCCAGATCTCTTTATCGGATTACTCAATCAGATTTCTAGATCAGAGTATGCTGTATATATGACCACTTGAATAATCAGATAACTGCAGAAATCGGACTATGGTCGAAATATTAAGTTATACACTTAATAATCCAGTACAGTGGTGCTTGAAAGTTTGTGAACCCTTTAGAATTTTTTATCTCCCTACATAAATATGACCTAAAACATCCTCAGATTTTCACACAAGTCCTAAAAGCAGATCAAGAGAACCCAGTTAAACAAATGAGACAAACATATTATACTTGGTCATTTATTTATTGAGGAAAATCATCCAATTTTTCATATTAGTCAGTGGCAAAAGTATGTGAACCCTTGCTTTCAGTATCTGGTGTGACCCCCCTGTGCAGCAATAACTGCAACGACAATAATTCAGAATTCATTGTTCCATCAATGATGGCAAGCCGTCCTGGCCCAGATGCAGCAAAACAGGCCCAAACCATGATACTACCACCACCATGTTTCACAGATGGGATAAGGTTATTATGCTGGAATGCAGGGTTTTCCTTTCTCCAAACATAATGGTTTTCTTTTAAACCAAAAAGTTCTATTTTGGTCTCATCCATCCACAAAACATTCTTCCAACAGCCTTCTGGCTTGTCCACGTGATCTTTAGCAAACTGCAGACGAGCAGCAATGTTCTTTTTGGAGAGCAGTGGCTTTCTCCTTGCAACCCTGCCATGCACACCATTGTTGTTCAGTGTTCTTCTGATGGTGGACTCATGAACATAACATTAGCCAATGTGAAAGTGAACTGAAAGAGGCCCTTCAGTTGCTTAGAGAAGTTACCCTGGGGTCCTTTTGTGACCTCACCAACTATTACAACACCTTGCTCTTGGACGAGTGATCTTTTGTTTGGTCGACCACTTTTTGGGGAGGGAAGGAAAGGAAACATGGTCTTGAATTTCCTCCATTTGTACACAAATCTGTCTGACTGTGGATTGGTGGAGTCCAGACTGTTTTTTTTAGAGATGGTTTTTTTGTAACCCTTTTCCAGCCTGATGGCATCAACAATTTTCTTTTTCTGAGGTCCCTCAGAAATCTCTGCTATTGTTTCTGCCATGATACACCTTCCACAAACATGTTTGAAGAGCAGATTTCTAATAGATCCCTGTTCTTTAAATAAAACAGGGGTGCCCACTCACCACTGGATGTCATCCCATTGGATGTGGGAAAAAAAAAAACTGACTAATTTCACCTTCAAATTAACTGCTAATCCTAGAGGTTCATCACCATACTTTTTTGCCTCTCACTAATATGTAACATTGGATCATTTTCCTCAATAAAATAAAATGACGCAAGTATAATATTTTGGTCCTCATTTGTTTTAACTGGGTGCTCTCTCTTTATCTACTTTTAGACTTGTGTGAAAAATCTGATGATGTTTTAGATCATCATTTTTATAAACAGAAATATAGAAAATTCTAAATTTTCAAACACCACTTTTTGTAACTGCAGCAAAATCAGATTTTTGTAAGTAATCCGATCGACGAGTTTAACATGCACTTGGGTAATCAGATAATTAAAACTCTGGGTTTTACAGGACTCAGGCAATAACATGACTCTGCTGAACCCATGAGACCTTTCCAAAGAAGTGTGGAAGTGCTAATGAATGCTATGCTGCCTTACACCAAAGTTGCTGTCTGAATGACCCCTGGTCACATATACATGGTGAACAGTACATAATTTTACAAAGACCTACTGGTCTTTCTTAAGTGGACTTCGCCGATACCCTTCCTTCACTCTTCCAAGCCATTCAAACATTTTCTGCCAAGCAATGCTAAGGTTCTGGATGGTCCTAAGGGGAGTGCCTGCATCCCCAGTACAGACCATAGTAAGTCTTCAGACTTGAATGTTATTGATGTGTGGTTAGAAATCACCAAAAAAAAGAAAGCAAGACTGCTAGACTGAAACAAATAAGCCAAACAGGATATTTCCCTCCCTAATATGTTAACTTTAGCAAATAAGACAGTGAATTTACTCAGCAGACGTACTTTATCCAGTCGCCTCTGCCAGCTCTCCTCCCGTTTGACTACGATCTCAATGCAGTGGGACAGTGCAGAGAGGATGCCCGCTGTAGTGGCTTTAAAAGTGATGGCTTCCCCTTTGAAATCAATACCAGTTGGTAGTGTGGAAGCTGCCACAGGGAACACTAAAGGAGACACAAAGACGGCACAATCAGGCAGCTTAATGGATATTACTAAATGGATCGGAGGATCTTCGGTTACTGCCAAAGTGGATATTAGTGTGAATATAATTTAATAATCATTTCAGTTATAAGGCATAAGAAAGCAGACACGAAGATCTGAGACCAAAGGTGATTTGACTCACTCATTCGCAGACTAGAAACCTTTCTAATAAAGAGTCAGAATGTCTGTTTATTTACTGTTTATTAGCATGATTAACTGTTAATTAAAATGGCAAGTACAGGCAAGCGCTGTTTTAAAGACCATCCGATCAATTTCCGTTCACTTCAATGACCGAGATCTTAATATTTATGGAAGCTAATATATTATAATTTGTCATGATTTTTATGTCATATTTCTAAGTTTTTATTTACATATTTTATTGACATATTATTTAAATATTTAATTTATTTAATGAATACTGGATTTACTTTGCATTTACTACTTGCAGAAGTTGGAACTACGTTATGGTCCATGTTGCTCATGGATGCTCTTTGTTTAAAGGTTTCAAGTGTTTAAAAGGTGATACAGAATTGCCTGTTCTGGAAATTAGTGTTTATTCAAGTGGACTCACTGCCTCTTGGTTGTGTGCAGCCAGTTGTCAAGTCAGATCTATTTATATAGCACTTTTTACAATGGAGCATTGTCTCAAAGCAACTTTACAAGTTTAGATTATCTCCTAATATCTACATCCAATCCCAAATTGAGCAAGCCTAGGGCGACAGTGGCAAGGAAAAACTCCCTAAACCTTAGGAGGACCAAGACTCAAAAAGGGACCCAACCAACCTGTGTGGATGGTAGCGTTCCACTCGTGTTCTCAGAGGCATCTCTGGTGCATTTACGGATTGTTACGTACCTTTTCTATTTACATTACAGCAGCATAAAAAGACTATGCGACTATGGTAACGTCCAGACAAAGTCCCTGTCGGTCTCAAATCGCGAAACGAAAACTCAAAACTATGATAAATCTCACTTCCAGTTTCCAAATATTATAAAGGATACAAACTGTAAGTGTGACAATTAGGGGTGGGCAATAAGACGATATTTTATTGTATCGTGATAAATTTTGTTACGGTGATAGACAATATGCTTTTCTAAGCATATCGAGGATATCATTAGTGCATATAAAACACTGAAAAGCTGCTTGTTTCATTATAAAGAGTTCCTGTTTAATTTGGATGAAGTGCAGCACATTTTGAATATAAATTTCTTTGCTACGTATGGCATAATATTTGAAGTGTATTTTTTGAGAATATGTCACTACTGATGCAATTTGAGCCGGCTTGCTCTCAAACACATTTGTGAATGAGAAACGGTCTTTTACGTGACAGCACAACATATTTTACAACACAAAGGTATTTCATTAGAGAATAGGGAACTGAGAAGGGTGCAGAAACTGTAAAGCGTTCACGAGGCTGTGAGAAACAAGCGCATTTGACCGAATTGGTGTGCTGCGGAGCAAAGACGCAGTTCTTGTTCCTCTGCTTGCATTTAGGCGTATATTTGTAATAGTATATTACAGAGTGGTAGCTACCTGACGTCATGGTGACACTAAGTCTTAGGCACAAAACACCAAGATACATAAAACTTTATATCAAATGTTTATAGACGTTATATCAAAACAAATACGGACTGAACAATCAACCTTACACTTTTCTTTGCTGCTGTTATGGTTGAGGAGGTAGTCTCCGTCTAGACGTAAGGTGGGGAAATCATCCTCATCATCCTCAATTACTGCATGACAAACAGCAAAAACCTCAATTACAAGTCATTATATAACACAATCACTTTCATTACGCACTTAATTCAATTCATGGTTCGTGGGTTCGAGGGGCTAACGGGCAATACAGGTCACACACGGGCACTAGAATGGTTAGAACCAACCCTGACCGGTTTTAGTTCTAAAGAAAAATCAGTTTATTGAAAGCTGGCACCACAGTCTCAAATTTACCCCAGAACTATACGACCAACATGGCTTCCAATAACTTCAGATAAAGGCATCTGCCAAATGCTGTAAATGTATAATGTAGATTTCTATGACCTACTATGTGGCCCATTATTATGATCAGTTTCAGTAGGAAATGCAAGTAAATACTCGGCAAACAAATAGCATTGTAACACCCGACTGTAAAGTCAACCCAAAGTGGCGTAGTACATAATGACGTCTCACCTTTGTCTCTAAGGAACTCATCTCTGTAATCCCCACTTGCACAGGTATCAAAGTAACTCTGCAGAGTGTCCACTTGTCTGCACAGGATGTCCCGAAATGTCTCCATTTCTGCCAGCTTCTCACGAAGACTGTGGCCTTTCTGCCAAGATATGGATTTACAACCCCAAATCAGAAAGAGTTAGGACAGTATGGAAAATGCAAATAAAAAAAGAAACCGTGTGTAATACATTGACTTTCATATCATTGCAGACAGTATTTGTTAATAAACATCTATTCCTTCATTTCAGGCCTGCAACACATTCCAAAAAAGTTGAGATGGGGACAATTTAGGGCTAGTAATGAGGTACAAAACAAAATAATGATTTCTTACAGGTAATGTCAACAGGTGATTGTAATCATGATTTGGTACAAAAGCAGAGGATCTCCAATTTGTCAAAAAAAAAAAGTGTGAAAATTACTGGAATGTTTAAAAACAATGTTCCTCAAAAAAAGATTGGATGGGATTTTCATATTTCTCCCTCTACAGTGCATAATATCATTAAATGGGACTGTGGTAGCCTAGCGGTTAAGGTACTGGACTATGGACCAAAAGGTCCAGGGTTCAAATCCCACCTCTGCCAAGCCACCACTGTTGGGTCCTTGAGCAAGACCCTTAACCCACAATTGCTTGGATTGCAACTGTATCAATTGTAAGTTGCTCTGGATAAGGGCGTCTGCTAAATGATGCAAATGTAAATGATTCTTGAAATCTAGAGAAATTTGTGCGTACCACATGTGCAAGGCATTCCTTTGGCAAACCTTTGTCAAGCACTACAGTACACAGTTACATTCACAAATTCCACTTACAATTTCTGTGACAAAAAAAGAAGTCTTATGTCAACAATGTCCGACGAATCAGTATTCCAGCCCTTTTTTTTGGAATAAATGATCACTGTGTGCTCCGGACCAAAGACGAAAGAAAATGACCATTTAAACTATTATCAGCAAGTCCAAAAGCTAGGATCGATCATGGTATGGGGTTGGGTCAGTGCCCTTGGAAAATGCCATTTACACTTCTGTGAAGGCAACATTAATGCAGAAAAGTACACTGAGATTTTTGAGCAAAAACTGCCTTCAAGGTGACATCTTTTCCAGGGGACGTCCAAGCATTTATCAACAAGACCATGCAAAACTACATATTGCACACATTACAAAGGCATGGCTGCTGAATTGGTACTACACTGCCTGCAGTCCTGACCTGTGCCCAACAGAGACTGTGTGGAAAATTTTGAAAGAAAAAATGTGACGGACACCCTCTACTGCTTACACCTTAAGACTTTTGTGAGAAGGAATGGCAACACTACAAAGTGGTAAATGCTTTACCATTCCAACTTTCTTTGGAATGTGTTGCAGGTTTGAAATACACCAGATAGTGAGTTGACCAGATAAAGACGAAATATTTTGTGTTCATGCTGTCTGTAATTTACATATTACATTTACAGCATTTAGCAGACACCCTTATCCAGAGCGACTTACAATTGATACAGTCTTACAATCCAAGCAATTGTGGGTTAAGGGTCTTGCTCAAGGACCCAACAGTGGCAGCTTGGCAGAGATGGGATTTGAACCCTGAACCTTCTGGTCAAGAGTCCAGTACCTTAACCACTAGGCTACCACTAGGCTAATTATGTAATTAAATAAAAGTCAAAGTAAATGTAAGAAACACTGTACTTATTTTTTATTTGTACTTTCCATATTGTCCCAATATTTTCCAACTTTGAATTGTTGAATGACCATTCATTTTATGACATTATTATTTTATCAATAACTATACTTATTGTCCAATTCTCTGACTCTTTATGAGTAAGAACTACTGCACAACTTTATCATTCTGTAGTCTAGTACTGTTAATGTTCACAAAGAAACATTTATGCTATCTATACCGATACATATACAGCCAGTACAGGCATGCAACAGTATGCAGTGAGACATGTTCAAAGCTTACCTTAAAGGAAGATGTGGAGGTGGTTGAGAGGCCACTGGCTGCAGAAGTGAGAGACAGCATGGAGCCATGGTGCCTCAGACTGCTCTCTGAACTATAGCCTGACTCAGCCTACGAACACATACACAAGTTATGTTTCTTCTGAGAACACAAAACCTAGAAGTGTCGTTGGCGTATCGACAAAGATTTGACTGTCAAGCTGGAAATCATGAACATATTAGGACCAGGCAAATAATTTAATTGATAACACAAATATTTGGGTTCCACAAACATCTGATGAATCTCTAAGTGTTCTACAGCAAGTCCTTCATTAGCACTGCAATGCTATTCAGTCACCAGTTAAACACACTGTATGAAGCTCCTCACTCACTTGGTGTAAATCATATTGAGTCTGACAACGGCATGGAGATAAACGTCTGAAGAGCCATGTCAGAATTCATCTACCAGACGTTCTACAGCTCAGCCATGCAGGTAAACAGCAATTTATCCACTAGAGGGTGCAGTGATCGGATTCCATCACAACATACATCCTATCTTACTCAAAAGCACAGCAAAGCATCCTGTTTTATGCCCCTCTTATCCATGGCTGATGTGGAGAGGAAGACCAGAGCCTATATAAGAATTCACTGTGTTGGCAGAGATGCATCCTGTTCCAAAACCCAAACAACTGACACGTTACAAGCCCAGCTAGGGGTTCAAGCCCCTAGGTTCTCAGAAACTTCAAGCAACTACCTCTTTTCTCCGAGCCACAGGAGCTTCAAATTTGCTCAGTAGCTTTCCAAACTGGTACACCACCAATAGTACATTTAGTGTTTTGACACGCTATGTATTTTGGAACACAGCCCTAGTAGACACTTGCTCATTCCACTATCTATGCTGTAGTATCAGGTTATTCACCACTCGGGTCAAACATGCCAGCACACTGCTGGAAAGACCCATGCTCGCGTCTCTGCGGTACTTCCAGCCTGGCCATGCCATACACAGACACCATTTGAGGTGTCTGAGGGAGGGAGGAAGGGAGGGTCGAACAAGGATCATCTCCCCGCCACTGAACACCACCAACCTCACAGTCTACGTCGTTAGATTTAAATGCTAGATGTGACTCATCCTCACTTGCATGGAGGTGGTTTGGCTTTAAAGAGACGGCTGTTGCTCAAAAGCCAGCAAATCTGCAAACTGTCGGAAATCGGTTGCTGTTAAAGACAGCTCGAAAGCTAAGTTATTTCACCATTTGCAAACTAACCACCGTGCAGAATATGAAGATTATGACAAACCTTGGGATCCCACCTCTGTCAAGCTGCCACTACTGTATCGTTATGAAATTCTTAACCCACATTTGCTTTGTAAGACAGTAAGTTGTAAGTTGCTCTTGATAAGAGCATGTTCCTGAATGACTACTAAATGTTTCTGCCTCTTAAATCAGCCTGTCCACAAAACAGGTGCAATGAACTGTGGCATTATAATCTAGATCGCTCTGCAGAAAGATAAAACAGAGGAGAAAACTGGAGTTAGATTAAAAGTACAGCCCTCACTAATCTGTTTCCAAATGGAAATCGCTTTTGTTGAATACAAGTTTAATTTACGCTAATACCTGTGGACAGGTGTCTTTTATACAGATAACGAGGTCAAACAGGTGCCTTTAATACAGGTACAGAGTGAAGGACAGAAGAGCTTCTTAAAGAAGACGTTACAGGTCTGTGAGAGCCAGAAATCTTGCTTGTTTGTGGCTGACCAAATACTTATTTTCCACCATAATTTACAATTAAATTCTTTAAAAATCCTACAATGTGATTTCCTGGATTTTTAGTTGAAGTGTACCTATGATGAAAATGACAGACCTCTCTCATCTTTCTAAGCAGGAGAACTTCCAATCAGTGGCTGACTAAATACTTTTTGCCCCACTGTATTACAATAATTACAAAACAAACACAAGCTAGTATTCTCTTTTGAGCTCACTGAAAGCAGAGACTCCTCGGGTCAGTCCATGCTCTTACATAACCACTGACACCAAGGCTTTGTGGGACTTCATTAACTAAAGTAGCTTAACTGATAGCCAGTCAGGGATAAGACAGGGTACTGGCAGAGGCACAAGCAGCCGCAGTAGACTTAGACAGATTAGCCTTTATAAAATATGTATTCATAAGGAATGCAATAAAACAGTAAATCAATACACTGAATGACTTCTGTGAAATTCATCGTATATGGCCACAAACAAGGTGTGTGACCATGTGTGTCATGACTGACTGGGCATCAGCACCGTGTCCTGCCAGCTACCTAATTAGACTATACTAATGGCTGGATGGAAAGCAGGTGAACGAGTCGGTGAATTCGGATGAGACACAAATAACACAGTGCCATTCTGATGCTTGGCTTGAACTTGAGCAGGTCGTCTTGACCAAGTCTACATGCCAAAATGCACTGAGTTACTGCCCTGTGATTGGCTGATTAGATCGTTATGTTAACAAGCAGTTGATCGGGTGTACCTAATAAAGTGGCCAGTGACAGATTATTTACAGATGCCCTTATCCAAAGTGACTTACAATCGAGCTGAGGCATTGAACATCAGAAGTTTGTGACCGGTAGTTCAGAGCCTTAAACAAGCCATCACTGTGTGATTTTCTATTTAACCATTAACTAGTAAACACAGCGTTCCAGTTTTATATTACTTTCTGGGTTAATGTACTACAGCAGGACTATAGACTGCAAATGCGATCATTTTTTGAAAATCAGCGAGTTAGAATACGACGCGGTAGCATTTTTGCGACTGCACGACGTTCCGTTTGTTTTTGTACCTCATTAGAACGCGTTATCGAGTAGAGGTGGGCTGATCGATCCAAATATCGATAATATCGATACCAACGCTGGTATTGATATTGAGCAATACTCCTGTAAAAACATCGATACTTAAGCTTTTTTTCTCTCCGGCACGCACTGACTGCTGCACACACGGATTCATCAAAGTCTGCTTTAAGTTGTGTTGAGTGATATTTTTTTATACTCTGTTTATTTAGGAAAAAACAGACAATTCCTTATTTTTTATTGTTTTTCCTAAGAACAATTCTATTTGAAAAAAGAAACAAAGAAAGAAAGAACTAGAAAAGATGTCTAATGAGGGGAGAATTTTTTATTTTATTTTTGTATTGTAGTTTCTCCTTTTCCACTGCAAAAATGTTAAGGCAAACTTTGTTTTGTTACTGTTCCATTGTTTCAAAAATGTTGACTGTGATAAAGTAAAGTATTTTATTGTCATGTACAATGTTTGGCGAAATTCTATCCTAGGTCTTTGGATCTATGAGGCTTAAATATTAAAAAGTATCGGTATCGGCGATACTGGCCCTGCATTTACTTGGTATCGGATCGATACCAAAATCCCTGGTATCGCCCACCTCTACTGTATTAGTGTACGCGTACTTCAAGCTTTAGCACTAATGCTAGCAAATTTATACGGCTCTGTAGTCTAATCTTTGCCGTTTTATCACAATTTTATATTTCCTTAAAGCTTCTTTTTGGAGCAACATCGTAACACAGGCAAATATTTGCCGAGATGTGATAAGAGGAAACGATAAAATGTACACAGAAGCTAATATGAGGAGCAACATACATACTAACATAAAGGAAAACGTAAGCTCTTCTGTACGAGATCTGTGATTTAGCACATTTAGCTGGTAACCGGACACAAATTAATTGATTAAAATTAGCAAGAGTCAGAGTATTAATATGTGACATTTATAAAAAAAAAAGTACATTAACATAATTACATACATATTTTGAACAACAGCTGCAATGTCATTCAATCATTTCATTTCAATTTTAAGTCTTCCACATAATCCTGCAATTCAATTTTAGACATATGTAGATACAAACTATTTTTAAAAATACATTTCAATTATCACAAAATAACTTCTATTTTAACTTCAATTGTATGGTTTTTTTTCCACCAAGAACAGCCCAGAAACTGTTCCATCAATCTCCCTTTGTTATAAATGAAAGCTACCTGTGACATGCGCAATAAGCAAAGTTGGATAATTTCCTCGTCCTGCCTTTAATTCAAATTGAATTCAAACATTCAATTTTTCTAGTCCCATGCTTTGCTGAGCAAAATGTTTATTCATGCCTAATCTGGAGGAATAATGTAAAAATTAATTTTTAAGAAGTTAATAACTTTGGGCTCCTGGATGTTTTTGTGCCCCTGTTCATTCAAATCAGCTTACCTTGCCACGGTTGAGGTACAACAACACGTTAAGAAAATGATTCATCATCATGCATGGTCAAAGATTACTATAAAAAATGGATGCGACCAAATCAGAAGTCATTGTGACCAACTGAGACAGTAAGTCACAAAGCGTGACCAGTTTGTAAAAAAATGAGTCTAGAGCCCTGTTGAGAAGATAATGGTGTCCAAATTGACCAAAGTTTAGCTAAACTCATGAAGATCACAGTGGACTGTTGATTTAAATGAGGAAGTCAACATCCATAGCCATCACCAAGACAATAATTACGGATAGTCATACAAATTGGGATCCGAGCCTATTCAGAATACCATGCTGTCTGAGTTTCCAAACCAGAATAAAGCACTCACTGAAGATGAGTGATATCATGATATCAATACTGAGCGAAACAATGAGTATATAAGCCATTATCATGCAGCATGTGGTCTTTATTCTGTTCCTGACTGCATTTAACTATCAACTGCACAACAACATAAAACATAACAGATCACTATAATACACCAGCCACATCACCATCACTGCTGTAATGTTAAATGGGAAATGAATGAATGAAATTAGCATACATGCAAACATGCTATCAGCCCACCATTCTTCCATTCCAGCAGCCAAAGCAGAACATGGAGCTGCTACAGTCCTGGCTGCCTGGCCTGAGCATTGCCCCTCAACGCTCCACCCCAGTCCACTTCCAGTATTTCCTAATTTCTGCAGAATCCTCACGGGGATGTGGTAAGAAGAGCGAGACGGAGATGATAAACAAGGCTTCTTTTCGCTTTGTGTGTGCAGCTGCAAAGCAATGAGTGAAATACAAGTGGATGATGTGTGAAATGTGCCTTTCCTGTGGTGTGTGGGCTTATGGGTGGGTCTGTAAAGCATGAGGAAGGAGTCAGAAGCAGATGAGAGAGAAAGAGAGAGAGAGGGTGAGGGTGAGGGAGGGAGAGAGAGAGAGCATCCACAGACCTCTGGATGAAGTCAGTCAGCAGTATTTCCCCTGCACAGCTGGAGTGAACAATAAGTGTTGTAGGCAGACCGGAACGAGCTGTGCTTTCTCATCAATTAGGTCGACCAGCTGTGATTTAGGAAAAGCATGAGACCGAGATAAAAAGTCATGTATTATCAGCTAAAAAAATATATGATGGCCACCTCCTCGAAATGCCTACACACAACCACCATGATTCAAACACCAGCAAACATGCAGGTTGTGCATACTGATTTTAATTGAAACGATTGCGCCTTACAAAAAATTTTCACTTAAAAAGCAATTCGGTGTAACATTTCTTAGCTGACCTGAAATCAGAAAGATCGAGAGTTTGTAATTTTCATCATAGCTACACTTCAACTATGGGAGACAAAATGAGAAAAAAAAATCCTGGAAATCACATTGTCGGATTTTTAAAAGAATTTATTGAAATCAGGGGGACAAAAGTATTGGTCACCCACAAACCAAGCAAAGATTTATGGCCCTCACAAAACTATAACAACTTCTTTTAAGAAGCTCTTCTGCCGCCACTAATACCTGTATTAAGGCACCTTTGTTTGACCTCATTATTCTGTATAAAAGGACCCCTGTAAATAAGAAAAGTAAAAAAAGGAAAGTAAGAAAAAGAAACACTCTAGGTCGAACTATAACATTTCGGACAACTTAATAATACTGATAGTCAGTGCTGCGGGCGAAAAGGGACAAACATGGAATTGCTGGATCCACCCTTCAGTGCACAAAACCACCACCCAAGGTGGGAATATCAACGCCGATAAAAAATGTTTGCGCTACGGCGGGAAAAGACTCTTTTCGGCTGAACAAGTCATGCAATATAAAGAGGGAAAGGAAAGGGGACGGCGTGGGAACAAGCGACATAAAGAAACCGGGGGGGAGCATGGAAAGAAAATGGAGACATCAAGACAATTGATAATTCTCCATCGATCTGGGGCTCCACGCAAGATTCTCATTTCTCAGTGGGGGTAAAAAGGAGAAAGGAGACGGGAGCAAAAAAATCCAGAAACTACATGGAGGGACTGATGACGACCTGCAGAGAGCTGGAGACCAAAAAGTAACAAAGGCTTACATCGTAACATACTCCGAGAGGGACTCAGTCCTTGCAGTCATAGGCGTGTCCCAGCTTAAGCCCGTACCTTGTCCAGGCCCGTTCTGAAGTTTGCAGAGAGCATATGGATGACTCCAGAAGAGGATTGGGAGAATTATAATGTGGTAAGATGAAACCCCAAAAATAGAACTTGTGGGGAAAAAAAAAATAGTCGGGGGTTGGTAGGAAGAAGGAAGGCAGAGTGGCACCATACCTACTGTGAAGCATGAGGGGGGTGGAAACATCATTGCTTTGGGTGTTGTTTTTTTGCAAGGGGGGACAGGACGGAAGCAGATACGGGTTAAGAGAAGAATGACGGGGACATGTATCAACTGAGATTTTTAAGCCAAAGCCTCCTTACATCAGTGAAGAGCAATGAAAAGAGGGATGGCCGTGGTCATGCGCGGGAGGAAAGAAGGAAAAGGGTGAGCGGGAAAAACAAAACAAAGCGAGGGGCAACCCGGAAGGAGTGGCTCCGTCAAAAAGCATTTTGAGGTCCGGAGTGGGGCCTAGCCAGGTTTCTCCAGACCTCAAACTCATAGAACATTTGTGGATGAGTTGAAAGGTCCGGGTTGCCCGCGACACCCCAGCCAGCCCCAAAACATCATGCTCTAGAGGAGATCAAATACCAGCTACAGTGTGTGCCAACCTGGTGAAGACTTACAGAAAACGTTTGACCTTTGAAGTATGGAGTTGAACTTTTGTTATTGACCAAATACTTATTTTCCACCATGATTTACAATTAAATTATTTTAAAAATCCTACAATGTGATTTCCTGCATTTTTTTCTCATTTTGTCTCTCATAGTTGAAGTGTACTTATGATGAAAATTACAGACCTCTCTCATCTTTCTAAGTAGGAGAACTTGCACAATCAGTGGCTGACTAAATACTTTTTTACCCCACTGTATATGTTTAGTTAATGCAATTAATACAAATATTTAGTGTTAATGTGTTTTTCATTTCTCATCTATAGTCCATAAAAGGTATCACCCATTTTAGTGTTAAATCACTCAAACTGTTTAGTGTATTACAGACTTCTTTTTATATATACAGTTGTGCCACTATTACTTATTGGCAAGCAGAGGTGTAAAGCTGTGCCCTTCTAAATTCTGTGCCCCCCAATACAACAAGTAGTCTAGAAACGCCTATGCCAGGAATCAACCCTAGACAGGATGCCAGTCCATAACAGGCACAAGCGCACACTCATTCACTCTTGGATACTTTAGAGACACCGATTGACCTGAAGTACTTCTTTGGAATGGCTGAGAGTGGCTATTCAAAACCTACGCAGAGACCTGGAGAAAGTCCAAACTCCATCTTACGTGGAATAACAGAAGATAAAATGTTATATTAGTGTTATGACACGTAGACTTCGAACCTGCGTTCACACGCCAGAGCAACAAGGCATCAGGCAGTGACTTAGGACTTAGTAATGTACAGATAAGAGACTTCCAAATCATTCAACAATAGGTTTTAATCTCGACAAACTAGATCTTAGGAAGGAAACGTGAAAAAGTAAATACAAAACGTCCAAATGCCTGAAATTCCAGTGTCATTCTGTGTCAATGCACATGACCCGAAGCATGTCAAATCAGACTGTGTTCCTAAAACGTCGTCAGTTGCATAGATAAGAAGACAGATTGGACATTTACAACATAGTTAGGCACTTTGCACTTTGTTACCTTGTGAAGTTCAATGGTATCGATCCACTGCTGCCTGAGTTCAGGATCTTCAGCCCTCAAGTACCAAATGTTGTCATTTACACTGATGTCAAAGCGGCATTCGTCAAACTCATGGGGCTGGAAGGAGAGATGGGATAAACATTGAATATATCAATATGGAAAATTATTACTTATCTGAGTTAGTAAATGTCAATCAATGCAAACTAACACTACGTGCAAAGGGAAGAGTTTAGGGAATCTATCCCAGACTTCTGAGTGCAAGTAGGGGGTGCCAGTCCATCACAGGACTGGGTAGAGGATGCTGTCGCAGCAGTTTGGTAAACACACTGGCCACTTTATTAGGTACACCTTACTAGTACTGGTTTGGACCCCCTTTGCCTTTGAACTGATTTGATTCTTCGTGGCATAGATTCCTCGTTGGTCCATATTGACACAATAGCAACAAGTAGCTGCTGCGGATTTATCAGCCGCACATCCACAATGCGGTCCACCACATCCCAAAGCTGCTCTATTGGATTGAGATCTGGTGAGTGTGGAGAGCGTTTGAGTACAGTGACACTCACTGTCATGTTCAAGAACTTTGTGGCATGGCATGGTCAAAAAGGGACGCACATGGTCAGCTACAATACTCAGATAAGCTGTGGTGATTCTCCTTTCTGTCCTCTCCAGTCTAAAGACTAAAGAAAGACTCGTCTCTGTCCTTGCTCCCAGGTGGTGGAATGAACCTCCACTGGATGTCCGAATGGCTGAGTCTCTTGCTGTCCCAAAGAGTGCCAAGAAAATATCCCTCACACCATTACACCAGCAGCAGCCTGAACTGTTGACGTAAGGCAGGATGGATCTGTGGTTTCATGCTGTTTACATCAAATTTTGACCCGACCATCAGGATGTTGCAGCAGAAATCGAGACTCATCAAATAAGGTGACGTTTTTCCAACCTTCTCTTGCCCAGTTTTGATAAGCCAGCACAAATTGTAGCCTCAGTTGGCTGTTCTTAGCTGACAGGAGTCTTTTGCTGCTGTAGCCCACCTGCTTCAAACTTTTCTGCACAGCTCATTTGTAACGAGTGGTTATTTGACTTACTGTTGCCTTTCTGTCAGTTCAACCCAGTCTGACCATTCTTATCTGACCTTTGGTATAAAAAGGCATAGCTGCCCAGAGAACTGCCAGTAACTGGATTTTTTTTCTCTTTTTTAGACCATTCTCTGTAAACTCTAAACATGGCTGTGTGTGAAAATCCCAGTAGACCAGCAGTTTTTGAAATACTCAAACCAGTCTGTCGAGCACCAACACACCACAGTCACTCAGTTTGAATTTCAGCAGGTCATCTTGACCAGATCTACATGCCTAAGTGTTTTGAGTTGCTGCCATGTGATTGGCTGTTTAGAAATCTATGGAGGTCACATGCACAAGGGACACTTTAGAGAGGGCAGTTTACTTTAATGTGAGCGGAAAGCGAAATACCAAAAGGAAACAAATTCTGACACAGTGAAAACACGCAAACAGCGGCCGGGCCGGGACTCGAACCTAGGTCAACCAGTCTCTGATACACAGTGCCAAGAAACACCATGGATCAATTACTGACTACAAAGGCTTTATGGAAACACCATCTTTGTCTTTTTAGGTGAACCCTTAAACGTCATTCTCTATCCATGAAGAGTTATGTTGCTGTTCGGAATGACCTCACACAAAAGTGCAAGTAAAATGTGACCAAGGAAGAAACACTAACTAAATATGCCAGCATAAAACGTATTGCAAAATTGTGTTCCCTGATGACTTTCTAACCCTAACATGACGCATCATCTCGGTACCTAAATAAATAAGAACTGAGGACGATCTACTCGCTAACAAAAGTAGAGTGGGTGAAAAGTTCAACTTCCCCATTACAGAAACTGTGCCACATTCTCTTCCACATGCCTGTTCCTCATGACTGTTTCCGCATGCCTAAGGCTGTACAACAAAAGAGCTGTGTACTAACCCGATCGCTGGGAGAATATATCCAGAGGTCGCATGCTGTGCTTGTTCAAACAAGGCTATAGAGGACACACCCTGCTTTCGTGCCTTCTTCGTAAGTGAACCTCCTTGACACTGACACACACTTCTAGTACTGAGATTATTTGCATTGTTTTCATTCAGAATGGATAAAACAATACCAGTGAGAGACAAACTGAATCCTGCTGATTTGAAAACTTGAACTGAAAACAATTCGGTCTATATGCAATATATGCATTACAAGTGGATCAGACAGGGCAGTGCTGCTGGAGTTCATAAACATCTCAGACTGAAAATAGTTCACCAGCCAAAAATCCAGCATCCAGCATTTAGCAGACGCCCTTATCCAGAGCGACTTACAATTGGTACAGTCTTACAATACAAGCAATTGTGGGTTAAGGGTCTTGCTCAAGGACCCAACAGCGGCAGCGGCGGGAATTGAACCCGGGACCTTCTGATCCAAAGTCCAGTACCTTAACCGCTAGGCTACCACAGTCCCACAAACTACCCCACAGTCCCACTAGGCTACCACAGACTAACACAAACTGTGCAACAACAGATGAGCAACTGTCTCTTACTTTACATCTACAAGATGGAACAATATGGTGAAAACTCTAGCAGCACTGCTGTGTCTGATCCAGTCATACCAGGACAACACACACTGACACACCACCACCACATCAGTGAGTGTGTTTACATGCACTTAGTAATCCGATAACTGCAGAAAATCAGATTTTATCAGTACTCTGATCAATCAGTTTACATGAACATGAGTAATTAGATAATGGGAAAGCTCCAGGTTACATGGCTTGTTTAATTCCCAGGTTGCCAGATCCAGCAAGAAACCCCCCCACTAAAATCAATGTAAACAACCTAAATAAAGAATAACACTTTTGCACAGTACTGTATAAATATAAAAATCTACATCTAGGGTGGCTAAAATCTTTCCTCTGATATGTAAAGCATTTTCCGATTTTGGTCTCAAATTGAAAAATCTGAAAAATAACCATCTGAATAACAAGTTTCAAAATGAATATTGATCACACTTAGCCTAAATCAATTCCTTATTTTCCTAAATCCTAAAATCTGACAGTCCAGAGAGCGAGACTTACTGTGATCTCTGCCTTGCTGAGACAGAGAGACCCTCGGCAGCCGAACTCACGCTCATGCTCAGATTTATAGTAGCTCAGCGTGTTGCTCTTCAGTACGACCCAGCGGTCCTGCCACCCATGTATGTAGTTGGTCCACTGCAAGTCAAGCGCAAGACAGAGTCTATTAAACAACATAGTGAAACTTATATCTGCAGTATAAACACAATTCAGTTCCATGATGTGTGACATTTGCACCCGGTGACATGCAAAGTGGCCCACTGGCTTGCAAAATAATACAGTCAATCATCCTTATCCAAATGCCAGTGCCCTGCGGCCAGTTAGGCATAACTGACTGAGCTTCAGCTGTCTTTTCCAAATAGAAACTAACTCTCAAATTGAAACTAATCCAGAGCACAGATCCAACGCACATAACTCGTCTGAGTGGTAAAACCTGCTCATCATCATCTCAGAGCTTAGGAATGTAGCACCAGCCAAACGTCACTCAGCGTTTAATAAAACTTTGTGTTTAATTACATTTTCTGCACCACAGGCTGCGCTGTTCTGTGTGTCGTTACTAACTGCTTCACTACAGCATCTAGTGCATATGGCAAAGTCATACAGGTACTCTCTGATTTACAATGGGGATGCGTTCCAACAAATCCATAGCGAGTTGAATTTAGCAGAAATCGAGGAATTGAATATATACCGTATCCATCATAGCGGAGCTAAACATTTTTAAATATGACCGCGGCCACGGTTTTTCCTCATGTGACTCACACACTGCCCCGAACCCTCATCTAGCACAGGAGAGCACCTTAAACATGCATAAAACACTAGAGTTGGGCAAAAATATGAGCAAAAAGCCTATTTTATAATAAAGTATTCAATATCTCATGTAACTTATTGAATAATGTATTGAATGTGAAAAACACAAGCGATTATCGTTAAGACATTTCTCACTACATTTCCCAGCATTCATCGCTCCGTATGTCATGCACTCCGACAGAGGTCCTAGTGGAAAAATGCAGCAGAGTATCGTTACTGCGGATCTCTTGCTCTTGTGGGTTAAGGGTCTTGCTCAAGTACCCAACAGTGGTAACTGTGGGACTGTGGTGGCCTAGCGGTTAAGGTACTGGACTCTAGACCAGAAGGTCCAGGTTCAAATCCCACATCTGCCACTGTTGAGTCTTTGAGCAAGACCCTTAACCCACAATTGCTTGGACTGTATCAGATGTGGTAAGTCGCTCTGGATAAGGGCGTCTGCTAAATGCTGTAAATGTAATGTAAAGGTAACTTGGCAGAGGTGGGATTTGAACCCTGGACCTTCTGGTCCAAAGTCTAGTAGCTATTCCACCACATACCTGTACTTAAGAACGTTTCTCACAAGATAGTTTATTTTAGAAAACTTATTTCAAGTAAACTATCTTGTGAGAAACGTTCTTAAGTACAGGTATGTGCCCTTATCCAGAGCGACTTACAATTGATACGATCTTACGGGGTTAAGGGCCTTGCTCAAGGACCCAACAGCTTGGCAGAGGTGGGATTTGAACCCTGGACCTTCTGTTCTATAGTCCAGTACCTTACCCGCTAGGCTACCACAGTCCCACAGACTGTTCTACCTGCCTGCCACCTGCTGTACTCTAGTGGCTCACCACCCTAATATCTGATCAGATGTGGTACAATTGCACTCCCTTTCCACTGATAGGGGGAAAGGACGGCAAGGTTAGCCAAAAGTTTGTGCACCCCCAGTGGAAAAGGCATTTCAGAAAGATCAGGTGATGCATTAATGTAGTGGTTCCCAAAGTTTGGGGTACGTACATTACATAATACATTGTAATAATTCCACTGTGAAGGTGATTTGTCACTATTTTGGTTTGTTCAATAAGTCGCAGTTTTGTATGAATTACAATGCAGTGGAGTTTGGAAGCATTTATGTGCGTTGGAGTGAGGAGGGCTCGGAAAAAATCTTATCAACAAAAGGGGGCACTGCAGAAAAAGTTTGGGAACCACTGCGTTAAAGGGAGACTTTGTTGGACCTTGCCGGGTGTACCGCTTGAAGATACGACCCTCGACCAGAAGATATGCAGGGGTAAAACATGAGGTCTTGCCTTGCCCATTAAAAGCCTAGGTGTTGTTGGTGACTAGTGAGAGCTAATGGATGCATAATGTGTGTCATGTGCAAGTTCGGGCAAAAGTCCACAAGTCAAGTGAGTACCGCAGCAGGGCAGGTCTGCAAATTAGCAATCAAAAATGAGCCCTATTAAACGATTTCCCAGCTTCCACGGTTTAACCCTAGTGTTATGGCTGAATAAGGGAACTATGATGATGTGACTAAAGGTGAGTTTGTTACCTTGCTCAGAGTTCCAGCGAGCTCCTCGGCTTGATCCGATTCAGGATCCACATCATCGTCCGAGCTCTGATCCGACATGAGTCAAGTCACGAAGCCTTCCACCCGATTCGTGTTCTTATCTTTTAATTAATTCACCTTTCGTGAGCGGCCTCAGTACTTCAGATCTTGGGAGAAGAGCCCTAACTTCAAGACGTCTACCGCTTGTAACGACGTGTCGAGTCCACGCAAACGACTCCGAACTATTTCCAGAACTGAATCATTTTCATTTTCTAGCTAACGAACGACAGCAGATGATTCAAAAACGCAACTTTTCTCCTTTTCTGCGCAGCAGCTCAGTGAGTCACCAAAAAAGACAGCGATTAGACTGTCAGCACCTCGAGCCGAAGGCGTTTAAGGAACGAATTTCAGTTAGCTTTACCAAAATAACGACTTCCAGGCGATTCTTGTGTCTGCTAAACTGAACTAAATCGCACGGTGTGTTTGTGTTTACCCTGCACACACGGAACAAGTCTGCATTTTATTAGTGTCCCCCTACAGGCTGTGAGAGGTACTGCAGGGTGTCATATATCACGAAACTAATGGGAATGCTTGTTTTTGTTTTATTTAACCTTGCATCAGCATCAATGGCTATTCACGAAAGCAACAAGGTTACGGTACATCTGTGCTAGTCAGAGACAATCACACTAGGCTAGTTAATCAACTGCATGTTTTTGGAATGTGGGTCGAAACTGGTATACCTGGGGTACACCAGGCGGACCCGGGGAAGGAGTCCGAGGTCAGGATCGAACCGGGAACCCCTGGAGCTTTGAAGCGATCATGCTAACTGCTTGCAACACCATGCTGTCCCATCTAATAGAAACGGATCCACTAAGAAAATTGTACTTAGGACAATACATTGTCTTGCTGTAAGAGGTTTCAATTCTTACCGCCAGTTACTGTGTGGAGTTTGGTATGTTCTCCCCATTATCCAGAGTGACCTACAATCCAAGCAATTGTGGATTCAGGGTCTTGCCCAAGGACCCAACAGTGGCAGCTTGGCAGAGGGGGGATTTGAACCCAGCACCTTCTAGTCCATAGTCCCGTACCTTAACCGCTAGGCTACCACAGTCTCAGTGGTACACTCTTCTGCATTCCCCGATTGTAAGTGGCTTATCTTTGCCTTTCTATCAGCTCAAACCAGCCTGGCCATTCTCTTCTGACCTCTGGTATAAACAAGGCATTTTCCCTCTGAAATTGATGCTCACTGGATATTTAATCTTTACGTCGTCATCAGACTGCATAAACCATTATGAATTAAAATCAATAAAATCTCTCCAAAGTGACCTGTGCAAACAAATGCTCAATAATTAGTATTCAGCCACATTTGCATAGTAAGCTTTCAGTCTTGTTTGTGTAGTTCATTCTTATACAGTACGGTGTACAGAGTCTGGTCGCTTAAGCCAGTCTTCAATGACTTTCTCGTTATACTGTGCATCTTTCTGCCAGTCTATATGCCAGCGCAGGTTGGCAATGACCTGTGTGTAATTGTTCCCAAGGCTCTGCTTCCACTGCACAAATTGCTGCTTGTTGTATTGGCGGACAGCCTGTGTGACGCTGGGGTAATCCACCACTGAGCGCAGCAGTTTGTCTAGGTGCCGACACACATCGGGGTAACGAGTCGCCACGTTCTTCAGCTCAGCTACATCCTTAGACAGGTCTGATGTAGAAGGAGATACAAGAGCACTGAGTTATGGTGCAATCCAAATTTAAATGTAGTCACTCACCGTCTACTTTATTATGAAGACCTGTTCACCTGCTTGTTAACGCAAATATCTAATCACCAATCACATGGCAGCAACTCAATGCATTTAGGCAAGCAGACATGGTCAAGATGACCTACATTTACAGTGGTGCTTAAAAGTTTGTGAACCCTTTAGAATTTTCTATAATTCTGCATAAATATGACCTCATAACAAATTTTCAAGCACCACTGTATATCTTTTACCAGATGCCCTTATGCAGAGGCAATTGATATTAGAGCAAAGGTTCACATACTTTTGCCACTCACTAATATGTAATATTGGATTATTTTCCTCAATAAATAAATGAATATTATAAAAGTATAATATTTTTGTCTCATTTGTTTAACGGTTCTCTTTACTTTTAGGACTTGTGTGAAAATCTGATGATGTTTTAGGTCATATTTATGCAGAAATGTAGAAAATTCTAAAGGATTCACTAACTTTCACACACTACTGTTAAGATTCCTCTCATTTACACTTACAGCACTTACCAGAACATCTTACAATTGGGCAGTTAAAAGAGTACAGTGCCTTATGTACTGAGCCACCACTGTCTCAGCTTCATTATTAAATTCTTCATGTGTTTATCAAACAAATCTGCATTTACCAAGCAGCATTTTCCCCATATGCATTACAGATTTTTACTGGCAAAATATGGATACAATCCGACATTTCTTATGGTCTGTAGCTCACCAAAGAGTTGGGGTGGGACACTCGAGCCATCTGAATATGTGATGTACTTCCACTGGTCCATCCTCAGCATGTACGTGGAAGCATTAGCATCACAGCCATGGTACTCACTCAGGATCCAGCCAGGGTGAGCTTGACTGGATAGATTACTAGCCTGTGAGGCCAGAGGGACCAAAGAGTGTCCGCTCAAGCCTCCTGGTAATGGAACACCTGCAATGTCTGACACACAACACAAAGCATTATGACAGGATGTGACAGCATAAGGCTGTTACCTGAGTAACAGCCTGATTTTTTGTTCTTTTCAGTTCTTTCATGTTGCGAGACTGGCACAGCAGACATGTCCAACCAGTCTGTGGGGTTTCATTTCAACCGAGCAGATCGGTTGGGGTGTCACATTTGATTGCAATTTCAGTGTGCATGCTTTACATTTCAAATGCACAAGTATCAGAAGAGGGTAGTGAATGGGATCCTGTCCTAATTAGTCATTAGGAAACATCCTGGAGGGGGAATTGTTCGAGGTGCCCTTAAGTGAACCACACAGACTACTAACCTAATTAGCACTATATTGAAAATAACTACTTTTTTCTAGGACATGTTTTGCTTTCTATAAACAAATTTGTAGGGATAGTATTGAAATGTTTAAAAACAATGTCCCTCAAAGAAAGTCTGGAAGGGCTTTACATATTTCGGTCTCCATCTTTTTCTGATTTGGCTCGTTTTACATTATTTGTTGAAAAATGCATGGACGTCCCTGGAAAAGATGACGTCTTGAAGGCAGTTTATGTTGCTCTAAAATCTCAATGTACTTTTCTGCATTAATGCTGCATCACAGAAGTGTAAATGACATTTGCCATGGGCACTGACCCAACCCCATAAAATGACAGAGCCTGGCTTTTGGAATTGAAGCTGATAACAGTCTGGATGGTCCTTTTCGTCTCTGGTCCGGAGCACACACCGTCCATTTCTTCCACAAAAGATCTGGAATACTGATTGGTCTGACGACAATACACGTTTCCACTGTGTGATGGTCCATCCCAGATGCCTCTGTGCCCAGAGAGGTCGATGGTACCTCTGGACATGGTTAACATAAGGCTTCTTTTTGGCACAGTAACACTTTAAGTGGCATTTGTGAATGTAACTCCATATCCGACTGTGGTAGCCTAGCGGGTAAGGTACTGGACTATGGACCAGACGGTCCAGGGTTCAAATCCCACCTCTGCCAAGCTGCCACTGTTGGGTCCTTGAGCAAGACCTTGAGCAAGACCCTGGACCTTGAGCAAGACCCTTAACCCACAATTGCTTGGATTGTAAGATTTTATGAATTGTAAGTCGCTCTGGATAAGGGCATCTGCTAAATGCTGTAAATGTAAATGTTGTAGTGCTTGATAAAGGTTTGATAAAGTAATCCCTTGCCCATGTGGTTCTATCAGCGATTGATGAATGACGGTTCTTGGTGTAGTGCCACCTGAGGGATAAGAGATCAAAGATCTTTGAAATTCCTCCTTGAATCATTTAATGATATTATGTACTGTACACAGAGAAATATCCAGATCCCTTCTAATCTTTCTTTGAGGAACACTATTTTTAAACATTTCAATGATTTTCTTACACATTTGTTGATAAACTGGAGATCCTCTGCCCATCTTTACTCCTCAAAGACTGCTTTTGTACCAAATCATGATTATAATCACCGGGGCTGGGGGTTTGGAGGTAGCAGAAGTATTAAGTGACGCAGACCTGTATTCAGTATTAAGTCAGATTTTCACATTTCCAAGCAATTTTTCCAAAGGTTACACCCTCCTCACCGAGTAACGTAGGAAACAAATCCACCAGCGAAACTGGTAAACTGATCTCAAGGCCGGTTTTAACGTTTGGTCCCATCATGAGTAATGGAACGTGGGAACTGCCCTCAAACATGGACATCTTGTAGAACTGTCTGTGCTCCATGGCCAGATCTCCATGATCAGATGTGAAAATCAGGACTGTGTTGTTCAATAAGTCAGCGTTTCGAAGGGCAGCGACCACTTCACCTGCAACAGAGCTGTGTTTATTCTCCAGTAATGGATTCTGCACAACACAGAGCAGATAAGAACTGTTTCATCGTGCTGTGCTTACCAAGCATGGCATCTGCTTCAGCACACATAGCATAATAATATGCTCGGATGTCTGCGATCTCCTGTTCCGAGAAGTTACCGCTGCAGTTTTTAGTGAAAGTCGCATAAATATCAACAGGGTGCATCTCAGAAAAGCGTAACCACTTTGGAAGGGTCACTTGCTCCAAAGAAACCTTGGAGAGATAAATAACATCAGTTCAGACACTCAGTACAGTTTTCGCCATGGGATAATACCTCAGTAACCCACCTCAGTAACCCGAGTTTGAGCCCCGCTGGTGCCTTCCACATAAGCCCAACTGGGCTCTGCCTAAGGGTCTGGAGGCCCTGCAATAATGACCCCTACATAGCACAAAGATGGACTGGTGCTCCATTCAGTGTCAAGTCAAGTCAAGTCAGATCTATTTATATAGCACTTTTTACAATGGAGCATTGTCTCAAAGCAACTTTACAAGTTTAGATTATCTCCTAAAAACTACGTCCAATCCCAAATTGAGCATGCCTAGGGCGACAGTGGCAAGGAAAAACTCCCTGAGTGTAAATATGCCTGCACCATGTGAATTCCAGAAGTGGGATTGATCAAGCCCCTTAACCTACAATTGCTTGGATTGCAAGACTGTATCAATTGTAACTTGCTCTGGATCAGGGCATGTTCCAAATAACTAAATCTAAATGGACTGTGGTAGCCTAGTGGTTAAGGGACTGGACTAGAGGTCCAGGGTTCAAATCCCACCTCTGCCAAGCTGCTACTGCTGGGTCCTTGAGCAAGACTGATAAGACTCTGTATAAATGTGTCTATTGTGTCTAAAAATAACTAACATGTCATGCTTTCATGCTTTTACCAGGTTAAGGCATGAAAAAATATACTTTAATAAAGTCAGTTGGGATTTTCTAGGCAGGAAACAATAGAAAATATAGAGAACACACTGGAGTCTATGATGATGTCATTGCAGCATTGGCAAGTACCTTTTTGAGCCAGTAGGGTGAGGTTCTGAAGGTGGAGCCTCCAGCAGTGGGCCCCAGGGCCTTGGTAGGGTACGGATGAGGTAGATTCAGTCCCAGATACAGAGCAAATGGCTGTGAAAGAGTGGTAGCTTTCTGCTGGATCCACTGGATGGCGCTGTCTGTGGTGTTCCAGTCTTTATCCATAACTCTAACCGTTGATGCATCACCTACCAAATCGGTCACAGGTCGACCCTCCTGCCTCAGAAGAAAAGGAACCTCTCTGGTCCAAGCTTCCACACGGTTGCTGAGCAATGATGTTTTATGTAATGGGAAAAAAGAAGCAAAAGCTAATATTTACACACTTAAGCCTTCAATTACACTGGAAAGCACATTATTTCAAAAGTGTTACTTCCTCAAAAAATGTCAAGATTATCACAGAGAATATCAACCTGAACACAAAACTAATTTCTCATTTGCTGCACACTTGTTTCTGTTCTCATCATATCACTGGGACAGCAAATGGGCTTGACTTCCAACTGCCAAATGAGAGTGAAGCTCTCAGGATGGCTGTACAGATTGTCCAACACTTGTTGTCCACTGTTTCAGTGGTGCTTGAAAGTTTGAAAATTCTTTAGAATTTTCCATATTTCTCCATAAATATGACCTAAAACATCATCAGATTTTCAAGCAAGTCCTAAAAGTAGATAAATAGAACCCAGTTAAACAAATGAGAGAAAAATATTAAACTTGATCATTTCTTTATTGAGAAAAATTATGTAATATTACATATTAGTGAGTGGCAAAGGTATGTGAACCTTTGCTTTCAGTATCTGGTGTGATCCCCCTGTGCAGCAATAACTGCAACTAAACGTTTCCTGTAGCTGTTGATCAGTCCTGCACACCGGCTTGGAGGAATTTTAGCCCATTCCTCCGTACAGAACAGCTTCAGCTCTGGGATGTTGGTGGGTTTCCTCACATTAGCTGCTCACTTCAGGTCCTTCCACAACATATTGATTGGTTTAAGGTCAGGACTTTGACTTGGCCATTCCAAAACATCAACTTTATTCTTCTTTAACCATTCTTTGGTAGAACGGCTTGTGTGCTTAGGGTCGTTGTCTTGCTGCATGAACCATCTTCTCTTCTGATTCAGTTCATGGACAGATCTCCTGTCATTTTCCTTTAAAATTCTCTGATATAATTCAGAATTCATTGTTCCATCAATGATGGCAAGCCGTCCTGGCCCAGATGCAGCAAAACAGGCCCAAACCATGATACTACCACCACCATGTTTCACAGATGGGATAAGGTTTCTTTCTGCTGGAATGCAGTGTTTTTTTCCTTTCTCCAAACATAAAAAATGGTTTTCTTTTAAACCAAAAAGTTTCCATTTTTGGTCTCATCCATCCACAGAACATTCAGTAGCCTTCTGGTTTGTCCACATGATCTTTAGCAAACTGCAGACACAAGCAGGCAATGTTTTCTTTTTTTGGAGAGCAGTGTGGCTTTCTCCTTGCAAAAAACCCTGCCCATACACACACCATTGTTGTTTCAGTGTGTTCTTCTGATGGTGGATTCATGAACATTAACATTAGCCAATGTGAGAGAGGCTTTCAGTTGCTTTAGAAGCTAACCTGGGGGTCCTTTTTGACCTCGCCCAATTATTACATGCCTTGCTCTTTGAGTGATCTTTTGTTTTGGTCGACCACTCCCTGGGGAGAGTAATAATGGTCCTTGAAATTTCCCTCCATTTGTACACAAATCTGTCTGACTGTGGATTGGTGAGTCCAAACTCTTTAGATTTTTAGGTTTTGTAACCTTTTCCAGCCTGATGAGCATCAACAACTCTTTTTATGAGCTCCTCAGAAATCTCCTTTGTTCATACCATGATACACTTCCACAAACATGTGTTGTGAAGAGCAGACTTTGATAGATCCCTGTTTTTTAAATAACACAGGGTGCCCACTCACACCTGATTATCATCCCACTGATTGAAAACACCTGACTCTAATTTCACTTTCAAATTAACTGCTAATCCTACAGGTTCACATACTTTTGCCACTCACTAATATGTAATATTAGATCATTTTCCTCAATAAATAAATGACCAAGTATAATATTTTTGTCTCATTTGTTTAACTGGGTTCTCTTTATCTACTTTTAGGACTTGTGTGAAAATCTGATGATGTTTTAGGTCATATTTATAAAGAAATATGGAAAATTCTAAAGGGTTCATAAACTTTCAAGCACCACTGTATACACAGGTGTGGAATTTACTCAATTTCCATTCTATTCTCATTATAGGAATACATTGAAATGATTATTAGTAGCACCTGTAAATGTGTAAAAGATGTGTAGGATATAGGTTGAAAACTCTTTGAAAATATTGTTTTAAATAATTATCTTTTTTTCCAGTCACCTGACAGAGTGACCTCCTGATCTGTAGTCCAGTTTCCCCATTTGGTGGGTGTGATAGCCATCGTTCTGCAGGAGATCCATCCATGTGGTGATATTGGGATGAAGGCATTTGTAGTTATTCCAGGATTGAGTTAAATGGACAAAACGTCCGCTCCACATGGCTGCCGAGGCATACATACGTAATAATGAGATAAACAAGACACATCATTAGTGTTATATGTTGGGTAAGCGGTTAGGAATCTGGTAATGTCTATGTGTTAGAGTAAGAATAGGATCACGGCTAGAGTTTTGGTTAGGAAAGGGGAAAGGATTAGGTGCTATGGTTTGAAGTTAGGAATAAGACATGGGATATGGGGCCAGGGAATAGAGTAATGTTTAGGATTAAGGATTTAAAGTTTGGCCTGTGAGTTAGGAGTGATTGGGTTAGGGTTTAAATGTAGGGTTAGAAATAAAGGCTGGGCTTTGGGAATAGTTTAAATATTATTGCTAGTTAGAAGTTAGGAGTTATGGGTTAGGAATACATCAAAAGTTAGTGTTATGTGTTATGGTTTGGGGTTAGGATTTAGCACAGGTATATGATGAAAGTTAAGGGTTAGCAGTTGAGGTTAGAAATAGGATGATGGTAAACATTGTGGGTTTAGGAGTGGAGTTAGAAATAAGAAAAGGTTTAGTGTTAGGGGTCTACAGGATAGGTTTGGAATTAAGGGTTAAGGATAGGCATGTGTTAGGGGTTTAGGTTTGTGGTTACGATTTGGTTTCAGGAATATGGTATGTGTTATGGTTAAATGTCAGGGATGGGTGGATAGGAATTGCGTGAAGGTTGGAACATTAGGGACTGGGAGTTACAGTGGTGCTTGAAAGTTTGTGAACCCCTTAGAATTTTCTATATTTCTGCATAAATATGACCTAAAACATCATCAGATTTTCACACAAGTCCTAAAAGTAGATAAAGAGAACCCAGTTAAACAAATGAGACAAAATATTATACTTGGTCATTTATTTATTCAGGAAAATGATCCAATATTACATATTAGTGAGTGGCAAAAGTATGTGAACCTCTAGGATTAGCAATTAATTTGAAGGTGAAATTAGAGTCAGGTGGTTTCAATCAGTGGGATGACAATCAGGTGTGAGTTTTATTTAAAGAACAGGGATCTATCAAAGTCTGCTCTTCACAACACATGTTTGTGGAAGTGTATCATGATACGAACAAAGAAGTTTCTGAGGACCCTCAGAAAAAGTTGTTTGATGCATCATCAGGCTGGAAAAGGTTACACAACCATCCTCTAAACCAGTTTGGACTCCACCAATCCACAGTCAGACAGATTGTGTACAAATGGAGGGAAATTCAAGACCATCGTTACCCCTCCCCAGGAAGTGGTCGACCAACAAAGATCACTACAAGAGCAAGCAGATACTGAAAGCAAAGGTTCACATACTTTTACCACTCACTAATATGTCATATTGGATAATTTTCCTCAATAAATAAATGACCAAGTATATATTTTTTGTCTTATTTGTTTAACATGGGTTCTCTCTTTATCTACTTTTAGGACTTGTGTGAAAATCTGATGATGTTTTAGGTCATATTTATGCAGAAAATATAGGAAATTCTAAAGTGTTCACAAACTTTCACATTTCAAGCTCCACTGTAAGAATATAGTAAAAGTTAGTTTTTATGGGTTAAAGCTTTTGGGACCATAATTGGTGTAAAGGTTTTAGGATTTGGTGTTTTGTTAAGAATGGGGTTAGGTGTTAGGAGTTTGCTTAGGAAAATGGGCTTATGATTTACGGTTATACATTGGTATCACACTTTAAGAGAGTAAAAACAAGTTTTTAAAAAGAAAAAAAGCTCTATACCTGCCCTTGAAGGACAGCAAATGGGAGAATTTGTGTACGAGTTGAGGAAGATGGCACCATCTCTCTCACCACGTAGTTAATATAAGGTAGCTGGACAACTCTGCTAACCAGGGGGTGAAATGTTAATCTTCCATCCTGCAGAAGAGTAAAATAAACCCCAATGTCACGTATCAATAACCAAAAGTAATAACCATTTTATACAAAACATTGGACTGAGGCGGTTAAACCGGAATGACGGACTATTGATACTATGCAGTGCATATTAGCTAGTACTGAAGTACCAACGCGATATTTCTAACCCAGACGTTATATCGTTTATTTTCGACATTTCAATGCATATCCGAAGGTACTTACAAAAACGCCATCGGACATGACCATTACTATGTTTGGTCTTGATGTCCTTTCTAAACAAAGTGCTTGCATCGCTAAAAAACACTGCATAAAGAAAATACGTAAAAGTACTCAATCTTTAAACAAGCGTTAGCATAAATGCTAAGGGCGGAGTCCTATATACTTCCGTACTAGATAGTATGTAAAAAGAATAATGGCTCTCATGGTGAGTCAAAGAATTTTACGTACATACTACTTAGTATAGTGTAGTATGCAGCCCGGGAGCTGCTGTCGGAAGTAGCAATGCTACACTGGTTTAATCTCCAATAATATGCCCTCGCTCCCTACATCACTGCACTATTTTAGGGGGGGTCGACGGTTAATAAAAACAACTTCATCTACAAACAGTTGCAAACAAAATATTTATTGACAGGTATTTGGGTACGTAAAACAGCCCCTGCCGAAGTCCCTTTTTCGCAACAACTAACACTAACCCCTTTAGACTCATGTTTTAATGACATTTTACAGCATTTAGCAGACGCCCTTATCCAGAGCGATTTACCAATTGATACAGTCTTACAATCCAAGCAGTTGGTTGGGGGTTAAGGATCTTGCTCAAGGAACCAACAGTGGCAGCTTGGCAGAGGTTGGGATTTAAACCCTGGACCTTCTGATTCCAGAGGGTCCAGTACCTTATCCGCTAGGCCCACCACAGTCTGACCTGTTTTTTTTATTAGATAAAACTACTTTAAAAAAAACAATATTGTGTCGTCCATCACTCATGCCCCTAGATATAGTTCCTTATTGATTCCCACAGGGAAATGCACACCCGTGCTTAATAATTATGGCAAAAATAATTTCCCAAAGTTATGTAAAAAAAATAAAATCAATAATAATAATATGTTGCTGTGCCAAATGGGGGCCAGCAAGGTGTCCCCCACCATGACCAATAAACACCTGAAAAACACTTAATTGCTTGGAATCTTCAGTGCCAAAATGTCTGTTAACTGTTAGAAGGAATGGTAACTTTACAAAGTGCTAAAATGCTTTTTAATATTCCAACATTTTGTGGAACGAGTTGTAGGCCTGACATGCAGGAATGGATGTTTGTTAACAAATGAAATGAAGTTGACCAGAGAAATCATGAAATATCTCAGGTTCATACCATCTGCAATGAAATAAAAGTCAATGTATGAAACACTGTGTTTTTTTTTATTTGCCATTCCATACGGTCCCAACTTTTTCTGATTTGGTGTTGTAAATCAATCCGACTCTGCCTTTACAATTTCGATACAGTTGTTGGTGAGGAAATACAAATTCAGCCACACACACACTGTGTACATTACAATTAACATCTTATAAAATTACACTAGGTACTTATTTTCTCACAGCTTGTAATATACAAAAAAATTAACTTGAGAAATAAATAAACAAAATCCATCTGCGGAGAAATCATTCAGAAATCCCATTTTTCAGTCCTTAATTCCACCTTTTGGACCAGACCCTCTCCGATGATACGGAAATCCTGCACAACAGCCTCTACGTTTGGGACTGTCGTGACAACGTCTTCGTTCACCTCGACCCGGCGGGCGTTCATCAAAGACGTCTAAAACAATACAGAGAAAAGAATGAAGTCAAAGATAATTCCTTTATATTAACCTGCAGCAAGCGTGTTCTTGACAAACCTTAAATGGCTGTGGTTGAAAAGCTTTGGGCTTCCACAGCACAGCGATCACGGTTCCACCGTAAGGGTCATAGAAAAATAGCGCCAGATCCCCAAAGGCATCCTGAGAAACCATCACAAAGCTCATGGTCACCAACAACTTCTCTGATTCTCCAGCATCAGCACCACAAATGAATAAAGTCAGAACATAACACTGAGGAACCCACTCTGAGCTCAGACAGATACAGTCTGACAGGATCAAAGTCCACAACAGGGAACGCTCCTCCTGAACTGGGTACATCTCCATCCAAGGTGCCCTGGCGACAGATGGTGGGAGGAGGGTCCACAGCTCTTCTCAACAAGGGGACGTGTTGGGGTCTGAGGTGGATCAGAACGTCATACATCTCCAGAGGGGGTCGGAACGCAACCTAAAACACACGGTACAGCCTTAGTCCAATTAACACTGATTAGAAGACAGTCAAGTAGAAAAGGTGTAGCATCACTCACCCGTATGTCTTGTTTTTGGTTTAGGTTGATAAGCTGGGCCTCCAGAACTCGCAGACTCTCTGCTGCAACCGTCACAACACGCTGGAGTACCTACAGAAAAACCACACAACATACCACTGAACAAAAAACGAAAAAGTTTGCATCCACTGTTTCTATGTGGAAAAGGAAAAATTATGCCACATTTTGCACTTTATCAACAAGAGAATGTATTGAAGAAGAAATAAAACAGCAGGTTTATCCTTCTAGAACACTGTGACCAAAAAACCCCCAAACAAACAAACAAATCTAATTCGCAACCAACCACCATTAACACCCATCGTGCTTCTGGCCTGGCTGGGTGTTACAAAGACGCAACTGGCTGTGTATCATGTTCTGGGTGGCAAACTGGGAATCTTGCCCAGTCGTTCAAAGTGGCAGAGGTGGGATTTGAACCCTGGACCATCTGGTCCAGAGTCCCACAGAACTCTGGACCAGAAGGTACAGGGTTCAAATCCCACCTCTGCCACTGTTGGGTCCTTGAGCAAGACCCTTAATCCACAGTTACTTGGATTGTAAGACTGTATCAATTGTAAGTCTCTCTGGATAAGGGTGTCTGCTAAATGACATAAAATTGGGCAAGCCAATTGGGAAACACCAATAAAATAAAATGCCAGCAGAAAACCATCCAGGTTTTTCCAGGAACCTTTTGATTCTCACATCCGACTTGAAGACACCAAGATGCGCTTATGGCCAAAAGTGTGTGGACACCACTTCTAGTGTTCTTTGTTATTTCTGCCAACTGCTAACAGGTTCATTATACGAAGCAAACTAGTATATAATCTCCACAGACAACAGTGGCAATGAATGGGTTATACTGAAAACTTAGGTGGCTCTCAGTATGACATTTTATTAATTTCTCAGCACCCCAACAAGTCAGTTCAACAACTTTCTGTCCTTCCTTCCTAAAACAAAGTCCATAAACACATGATTTGCCAACTTTGATGGAAAACTAGTATTGAGCCTCGACTTTAACTCCATCAGACACTACTGGGATTAATTGCAATGTCAACTGGAGCAGTCATGAAGATATCTGCGAAAAACTAGCAAGATGTACCTTATAAAGTGGCCAGTGAGTATAATATGTAAGACAATGGTAATGAAATGCTAAGTGATGTGGTGGTGCTAGAGTAGATAACTGACAACTCTGTATTACAACTGAGAGAATGAAATTTATATACTGAGAGAAGATCCAAATTACACAAAGGGATTCCTTCCAATTTATTTTACTGTTCCTTCAACTTTTCTTCATTTTATTCTGAAATCTAACATAAAAGCATTGTGGTTTTACAATTATGATAACTTCTGCACTCAAGTGCTAATCAAAACCTGACTACTTGATAATGGCGTAAACGTCTTCACCGACCTGTACTGAAGGGCTTTCTTTGGTCCAAATGGAGACCTTCTTGTCATTGGGTGTGGCGATAAACATCACAGGCAAAGTTTCCCTCGATGCTTGGAAGTGGTTTTTGATTTCAGTGTAGTCAGTGGCTACAGCATCAACAAAAAAATAAATAAAAATAATAATAAAATTATGTTATAGCTTACTTATGTAGCACCTTTCCAACCAGTGTCCCACATTCACTCGCTGAGTCTCAGTTTCATCTGGCTGATCTCCCATATGGTTCATAAGCTACTACTAGAGTCTTCTATCTTCTAGAATTACTGTGAATTTCCATAAACTCTTTCCAAAAATGTTAGTATCGTTTGCACACAGTGTTTTAACAGTAGCAGAGAATCTGAAAATCTCCTTATAGTAACAGACAAACTAGTTATTGCATCACAAAATCACATAATGAAGCTTATGACGTTCCACTTTCCAAATGTCTCAATTACTACACCAGTTTAGCAGGAGAACAGGCGAGTGGGTGTATTTGAGGGTGTGCCTCTGTGCCGAACTACTTATACAATGACCTTTCTGCGGAACCTCAACAGGCCATGATTCACTCACATAAAAATGTCTCTCACAATTAACACATTGAAAGACTGAGCTACCTGTGAGTTTGCTGTTGAGGTTGACCACCAGCGGGTTGTTTTTCCAGTCAAAGGAGGAGAGCAGGTGGAGGAAACGAAGCAGACCAACCTGAGGAGAACTGGGAAAGAAGGAAAGGCCAAACTATGAACACTCAAAAGAAATTGAGGGCACTCTGTCCCGGATCCAAATCCAATCTGCTTGGTTGGACCTTGGTAGATTTAAGTCAAATGTATTTATTTCTTTTTTAAAGGGTGTGTGCAGGTTAGAGATTATATGCAAGGGTTTTAGAATAAAAAGTATCGTCTAATTATTATTGTCAATAAAATCCCAGAAAATATTGTGATACAATTTTCTGTCAATATCACACAACCCTACCTTGACCGCCGTCTTTTCCGACTGAGCTGATTGTTAACAGATTATCACCCTGTGCATAAACGTAGCCAGAAACAGGGTGATACATAAGGTCTAAGAGTCAAATATTACCTGGGAGGAGTGAAGGGAGCAGGACTTAAG
>JAJAGP010003475.1:0-72876 GCA_025084515.1 Ancistrus triradiatus
ATTTAATTGTTGCATGTTAATTAAAATATAGTGGATGCAGAGCATAAAGGCTAAGTTTGTCCTCAGCAAAAGTTGTGTTAACCATATTGTTTCAAAATACAACGTAAATTGACCATGGGTGCCCAAACTGTTGCACAAGACTGAATATGTTGATCACAGTTGTAATTGAATATTTTGATGTGCTTGGCTACTGTTAAATACATTTCTAAGATTGTAATGATGTAAATGCATCATTTACCCTGGTTCAATCTCAAACTCAGGCTCCGACTGTGTGGAGTTTGCATGTCCTACCCAAGTCCGTTTGGGTTTACTCCGGGTACTCCTACATTCCAAAGACATGCGTGTTAGATTGTGTTTCCCTTGGTGTTTGTTGGTTTAATTAGTGTTGCCCTTAGTGTCTGAAAGTGTGTATGAGTGCATGAGTGTATGTGCCCCACAATGCATTGCTGCACTGTCTAGGATTGTTCCTGCAACCAACTCAGGAAAAAGTTTACCAGGATATCCAGCAAGTTAAACTAGCACTAGGCCAGCACTATCCTGCTAAAAAAAGCTACCACCAGGTCAATACTGTCTATTCTGGTTTATGTTTGTTAAAACTCAACATATGCTGGTAGATGCAGTCATAACTTAGCCAATTAAATTGCAGAGATTTAAAAAACAATCGTCCTGAAGAATGAACTAATCACAAAAAATATAAAAAACAGAAATTATATTTTTTATTCAGTGAAGTTTGGCTTTCTTGGTACTTGTGTTTGCAATGTATTTTGATCCTTGATATACAGAAATGATTCAATTTTGTCAGTTTTTGTCAGAGAAGATTGCATAAATGTAAAAGAATAAAATGCATTTCATATATCAAATACCACAATAGGCCTATTTTAATTACCATTGTATAATCTGTTGTGTATGTGTGGAATTTGGAGGAGGATTGGTTCCAGCTGAGAATAAGTTTCCAAAAGGTCAGCCAGGTAGGGTGTTGCCAGGCCCAAACCGCTACCCAACAGGTCACCATATCTCGCGCTGGGCATCAAAGCCAGGGGGCGCCATCAAGTCTGACTTATGGCAGGCTGCAATCGTTTTCAAAGTGGACACAGAAACACCACACACACACAAGCCTCACCCTCACAGCAGCAGCCAGCTGACAGGTGACACAGAACAGGCCCTGCCTGCCAGGCACATTAGTCTGGCTCCTACTGAGTAAGTCATTCACTGCCCCAGACTGACCCACACTGCCCCAGTCTGTCAAACCTTTGTCCATCAAGACCTCCTGCTAGGGTGTGAGCAGCATGGTAAGGGGCATGAATGTGTATGTCCAAGACTTGTGAAGGGTTTGCCTTCTTGCCAGAGGGTAATAAAACCTAATAAAGAACAAATATGCATTGGTGTTTTAAAAATATTTTGCTGTGGACTGAGCTGACACATTTACATTTAATCATTTAGCAGACACCTTTATCCAGAGTGACTTACAACTGATACAGTCTTGAAATCCAAGTAGTTGTAGTTTAAATATTGCTCAAGGATCCCCCGAAAGTCAAATCAGGTCATCTGAACATAAGTTCATCTGAACATAAACCATCTAAGTAACTTATTCAGTCTCAGCTAGTTGGAAACCTTACCCAAGCTTATATACAGCAAATGTGCATAATGACTGATACCAGCACCATTACATATCAGTGGGACCGGTGGTCAGTTTAATATGCAGATAGCCATGGCTATTGATAAAAATGGCCATGTGTTCCATTCACACAGGTCTGGGGAATGGCTGTGATTACGGCATTGTAAGATGATGAGAGGTGTACTCTACTCAGTTCATTTTGCCCAATCCCTCTTCACAAAAATGGGCTCATTGACTCAGCGTTCAAACCTGCGTTCCAGCCTATCAAGGATCTGCACATCTTCAAAGAATGGTCACTGGCCTGTAGGTGGGTTTAAACTGCAGAATCCTCCCCCGATGAGGTAGCTCTTCTGTGTTGTGCAAGAAACAAGCAAGATTTCTGGCTCTCACAGACCTGTAACTTCTTATTTAAGAAGCTCTTCTGTCCTCCCACTCGTTACCTGTATTAATGGCACCCTGTTTTGACCTCGTTATCTGTATAACAGACACTGTCCACAGCCTCAAACAGTCAGGACTCCAAAACTCAACCATGGCGAAAAGACCAAAGAGCTGTTGATGGACCACAAGAAAGAAAATTGTAGACCTGCACCAGGCTGGGAAGAGTGAATCTACAATAGGCAAGCAGGTTGGTGTGAATAAATTCAACTGTGGGAGCAATTGTAAGGAAAATACAAGACCATTGATAATCTCCCTCGATCTGGGGGGGGTTCAGTGGGGTCATAATGATAATGAGAACGGGTGAGCAAAAATCTCAGAACTACACAGAGGGACCTAATGAATGACCTGCAGAGAGCTGGGACCAAAGTAACAAAGGCTAGGATTGGGAGAATATCTTGTGGTCAGATGAAACCAAAATAGAATTTTTTGGTGAAAGCTTAACTCGTCGTGTTTGGAGGAAGAAGAATGCTGACTTGCATCCCAAGAACACCATGCCTGTTGTGAAGCATAGGGGTGGAAACATCATGCTTTGGGGCTGTTTTTCTGCAAAGCGAACAAAACGACTAATTTGTGTTAAGGTTAGAATGAACGGGGCCATGTAGCATGGGATTTTAAGCCAAAATATCCCTCCATCAGTCAGAGCATTGAAGATGGAACGTGGCTGGGTCTTCCAGCATGACAATGATCCCAAACACACCGCTCGGGCAACGAAGGAGTGGCTCCGTATAAAGCATTTCAAGGTCCTGGAGTGGCCTAGCCAGCCTCCAGATCTCAACCCCATAGAAAATTTGTAAAGGGAGTTGAAAGTCTGTGTTGCCCAGCGACAGTCCCAAAACATCACTGCTCTAGAGGAGATCTGCATGGAGGAATGGGCCAAAATACCAGCTACAGTGTGTGCCAACCTGGTGAACAGGAAACGTTTGACCTCTGTCATTGTCAACAAAGGTTATGTTACAAAGTATTGAGTTGAACTTTTGTTATTGACCAAATATTTATTTTCCACCATAATTTACAATGAAATTCTTTAAAAATTCTACAATGTGATTTCCTGGATATTCCTGGATATCTCATTTTGTCTCTCATAGTGATTGTCACATCTGCACGCGCATCTGCGCAACACGCCCACCTTCTACAACTTTCTCTCACTCCATCGCCTGTCATCACTTGCACCTGCGTCTCGTTTTCTAGACCTTTCCAGTCCTCTATATATTCCCTCTCCATCCTCACACTCATGGCTGAGTCTCGTGGTCCCTACCACGTCACAAGCCCTCTAACTCTATTTCTATTCAAACCGTACATATCTCTATTCCTAGCCGCCTCGATCTCTCTGTATTTCGGCTGTCCAGCGGACTTTATGCTTGTACTTACTATTTAACTTTTTGTTTTTTGCGCGCTGACACACAGCTCTAATAAGCCTTATAATAAGTGTATTGATAATGCAGCGCGCTGTATTCCGGCTTCCCGCGCTGCACATCGCATTCTATGCTTATACTGTACTTATACGTGGCTTTTTTATTTCTCTTTGTTGGCGCTGACTCACAGCCCTAATAAGCTTTATAGTAAGGTGCATTGATTATGCATGAGTTTCAGATCCACTCCCTGCATGTGTCTCCTAAACCGTACAGCCGGCGTGACAGTTGAAGTGTACCCATGATGAAAATTACAGACCTCTCTCATCTTTGTAAGTAGTCAGGTGGCTGACTAAATACTTTTTTGCCCCACTGTATCTACTGGTTTACACTCCTTCTCCTCTCTGTCTGACTGTGGATTGCTGGCATTGAAACTCTTTAGATATGGTTTTGTAACCTTTTTCAGCCTTTGAGCAACAACTACCCTTTTCTGTGGTACTCCACAGGTGTTCCACAAAAGTGTTGTGAAGATCATACATACTGTAGATCCCTCTTCTTTAAATATAACAAGGTGCCCACTCACACATGCTTGAAAACCCATGTACTGAAACCACCTTAATTTAAATCCACCTTCAAATTAACTGCTAATCCTACAGGTTCACATACTTTTGCCACTCACATATATTGGACCATTTTCTTCAGTAAATAAATGACCAAATAAACAATTTTTGTCTCTTTTGTTATCTTGGACTACTTTTATTACGTGAATGAAAATCAGATGATGTGTTAGTTTATATTTCTACAAATGTCTGTAAAACAGGGTTTACAAGCAACCCCTATTCTCAGTAAGAAGGGGCTTAAACATGCATGTGGCATGTCCTCTAATACATGTGAAGTGGTCCATTGCTTCTCTTCTCTACGGCCAGCCATAGCAGTAGCCTACCACTATAGCTCCACTGAAGGAACATATTAAAAAGATATTTTAAATAATAACATGCTTTATCTGTCTGTCTAATTACGTTTGTGAAGTCATTCATGAGCATTTCGGGCCTGGAGACATCAGTATAATGTACAAAGGCTCAGATAAGTATATTTATTTCCTGTTTGGTTTTATCCTGAGTTACTTGGTGGTTTAACAGCTGACAGCAATTTGGTTGGACAATGAGTGGAGCAGTGCTGACACGTGTTAAAGGCTCATTAGCATTCACTGACAGGTTTTATGGCAGAAAATGAAATTTAGCATAAATAAAACGAGACTGCTTGCTAATTAACTAATCACATAAGTGAAGTATTTCTGCAGGTTAGTTTGTTACAGCTTCTTGAAGGATCGGTTGCACAAAGACAAGTGGGTCCACTGAGGACATACAGGTATCCTGGTATATCCTTCCCTGAGAGCAAATCATGCTCTCAAGATCTCTGTGAAAACGAGTCCTGGCTCCTCATTGATGGAATTCTCTTCCTACACCTGTCAGAACAGGCCTGTGTCTTTCTTCCTTCCACAGAAGTCTGAAGACTCATCTCTTCAAACAATACCTAAAATAATGTCTCTTCTATCCCGTGTTGTACCTCATCTGCTTTTTACTAATATTTATTTCAAGCTTCACCTTCAAGCTCTTAGTGTTTATTATTAGACATTGAATCATCGAATTCAATTGTTGACACGCATATTAACAAGAAGAATTTGTTCTCGATGTTTGCGTGGTACTTGGTGCAGTTGCTTAAACTTATATGAGTCGCACAGCGTGACTCGATTCAGCCAAAACTTGATTCACGATTCAGTACACAGTGATTCAGGTTCACAACAGCCATTGCTCAGAGAAGATCTCCACTGTGTTTATCATGTTTTTCTTTATTTTATGTCTACAGTACTGTATCCTTAGATAACTGAAAGGAAATCAGGAACAAAGGAATCCTCCAGAACACAGGCTGCAGTTAGCTTAGCAGCTATGCTAGAGTTCTCCAACAGAGTGTTTTGCTTTTACTTTCAATCCATTACTCACTAAATTACATTACATTTTTCAACATTTGATTATGAAAAAAGTTTTGTGCTAATGATTTTGGCCAACTGTAGGTTAATGTTTAAATATTTATATTTATATTTAATATTTAAAAGTGTCTACTTATCATTACTGATCATAGGCTCCACTATGACACAGTATAGTCCACTCTGCCAAACACTCGTTACACTCATCAATTCATGATACATTTACCTTATGATGGATTTGTCGGAACACATTCGACAATCATGGAGCACCTGTACAATACAACTCCATTAATGCATATAATGCCTTATATAGTGTGGATCTGGGCATCTGGAAGAGATTAATTAAATTTACATTATTCCTTATGGGAAAAATTTGCTCAGTAGTCTTGACAAGCCTTCTGGAACAAATTATGATGAGAACCAAGGTACCGCTGTATTTTCTCTTAACGTTAAACTGAGAACTTGCTTGGTAATCTGTGAATAGCATTAGTTTCTAGTCTAATGGAAAATCAATACTAGATCATCGAGTACTTTCACTGTGGTACCTTCTACTCTTTTCATGTTTTGTAAGTCACGTCTGCCAAATGACTAAATGTTAATTCACTGGAGTCAGTTCCTGATTAAAGGTTTACTGACTGCTAGCTGATTACAAGTTTCCAACCCACTGAGAAGTGCATCCAGACAGGGCACATGAGAACACATATGTTTTCTTCTGTGAAAAACTCACACATCCACTTCACTTTCAATGAAGACTGTGTGCATGACTCAAAAAGGTACGCTTACAGCAGTTTTTCCAAGTAAGCTAATCTTTCAACCCATTCCCCTAAAATCACTGAGTAGTTGATTGTGCAATAGACGTCCAGAGATCTACTAGCTCTGCACTGGTGGTTGCTTTGTCGTTTTAAGGTAGTCACCTGTTTGTAGTGTTAGTCTTCAGCCTATATGTTAATGGCGCTGTGCCGGTTCCTGGAATACTGCATGTATGGCACAAATTCATTCGGTACAGGGCATAACACATTCACTTACACATAGTGTCTGTATAGTGTAGTATAGTCAGTCCACCTGCCAGTATGTTTTGGTAGGTGGGAGAAAGCTAAACTTCCTAGAGAAAACTCCAATGAACACACTCTATGCAAACATTACCATATGTGAGGATAGAACACTGTTCACTAGAACTATGTGCTTCCAGTTTGAGGCCATGCTACAGTGCTTCCCATGTATAACGTATTTTGAATTTCTATATAGTATACTTTCATGGGTGGTAGTGTCACCCTTCAGCTCCAGAGATGCCCGGTTTGATTCTCAGCCCAGACTCCACTTAGACTTGTGTGGACTTTGCATGTTCTCCCCATGTCTGCATGGATTCTCTCCAGGTACTCTGGTTTCCTCCAACATTTTAAAGACATGCACTAGCACAGGTGGTGTCTCTAAGGTGTCTCAGTGTGTGTGCATGTCCCCTGCAATGCATTGGCACCCTATCTAGTGTCGGTTGCTATTTTGCACCCTGTGCTGCCGGTTAAAGCCTGACTCCCCCTGACTCCTGAATTAGATTAAGCAGGTATGAAAATAAGAATGACATGATGATACATGCACATGGGACTTTGTTGGGTACATCGCCCTACACTCATTGGCTACCATATTAGATGCAGGGTCACTACTGAGATCCAACACCCAAATGATTCCATTTTTTGTTGTGTGAGTGAGTAGACACTTGTCTGACAGATTTGACAGACCTTGTATACCTACAAAGTACACTTACTTTACAGGTAGGTGTACCTGATATAATAGTCAAGCAAGTATGTATACTTTCGAGAGTTGTGTGCACAATATAGGTTGAATTCATGAGATCCCTCAATTATATAGTAATCCAATATTCATGTTAAACTGCTGACACCCACTGGACAGCCATATGTTTATTTTAGATGACCAAAATAGTTTAAGAATGTATGGCTTGCTATTTAAGCCAATGTATCTGTGTAATTAGTGTTGCTTAGAACTGGTCAGATATATATATATATATATTCATATGAATGTATTCAGAAGTACATTCATATATTCATTTTGAGTTTCAAATGAATTTATTGTAAACTACCACTTAGACTCTGCTCTGTCAATGGCACTTGCAGCTGACAATATTTACTAGCTTTTTACTCTGAGCTTTTTTGTCAGGCTTGAGAGCTAAAAACGGGAGGCTCAGAAGAGGAAACATCTCAAGGTCATTGAATTATAAACGAGAGGTAAGGTGGTGAGCTGAGCGCAAAGACTCCCCTTTTCCCTCCCCTTTTATTGCTGAATAATATGCTTGAACTGTTTCTGAACAGCATGAATGCATTTGTTAGCCATCTTTTATTCATCAGACTAATCTATTATTTACTGATTGTATCCATTCCTTTACTACATTTTTTTTGCTGATCTTTTTTCCTCTTGCCCTAAATGAAAACCATATCATACATGGTTGTGGTATTCATATTTCAAATCCTTGGAAGGAAAATGGCATATTGAATACAAAGTCACCATCTTGGCAAGTATGGGAATAATAATTTATTATATATTTACATTTATGCCATTTAGCAGACGCCCTTATCCAGAGCGACCTACCATTGATACAGTTACAATTCAAGCAATTGTGGGTTAAGGGCCTTGCTCAAGGGCCCAACAGTGGTGGCTTGGCAGATGTGGGATTTGAACCCAGGACCTTCTGGTCCATAGCCCAGTATCTCAACCGCTAGGCTACCACAGTCCCGTGTAGTGGTGCTTTCTAAAACTTCAAAGTTGATTTATCAGTATGTTCTGGGTCATTGGTGTCTGGGAAGGCCCCTCTGGACTTGACAGCCCCCGGGAGATGGCCTCTCTGGATTTGACGACCCCAGGGACGGCCTCGCAGAAACAACAGGCTGACGACCTCGGTGCCAGCACAGGGGTGGACGAACTCGGCGCCGGCACAGGGGCGGACAACCTCGGTGCAGGGGTCAGCGCCCATGTCCATGGTGCTGGGGGCGGAGCAAATGTTTGCGGCGCCGGGGTCGGAGCGAATTGCTCAGATAGGAGACTAAGTGACTCTGAAGGTCCAGACACAAGACTAATTGGCTCTGACGGCCCTGACCACGGACTAAGTGGCTCTAAAGGCCCAGACACAGGACTAAGTGGCCCTAATGGCCCAGGCAAGGGACTAGGTGGCTCTAACGGCCTAGACGAGGGACTAAGTGGCCTTAACGGCCTAGACAGGGGACTAAGTGGCTCTAGCAGCCTAGACAAGGAACTGAGATGCTCAAGTGCTGAGCAACGGGGCGCTAGTGACTCGTTGGCGAGAGTAACCGGCTCGTGAACGGGGTTAACGTGTTCCGAGATGGGATGACAGGATGCTAGCGGCTCGGGGACGGCACTACAAGACATGAACGGCTCATCTGCGGAGCTACCAGGCGAGGCGGGCACCGACCCGGTGTTAGCATGCTTGAAAACAGGGCTAACGGGTTCAGAGACAAGATCACCAGACGCTAGCAGCTCGGGCACGGTGCCACGAGGTATGAACGGCTCCGTATCTACGGAGCTACCAGGTGTGGTGGGCATCGGCACTGGGATAGCGTGTCCGAGAACCGGGCTAACGGGTTCAGAAGACGAGATATATGGTGCTAGCGGCACACCTGCAGAGCGGAACAGTGTGGCGAGCTCGGAAATGTGGCTAGCGTGGCCAGATAAGTTACACAGCACAAGCAGCACATCTGCATAGCGGAGCTGCGTGGTGAGCTAGCGTGCCCAGATACAGGGTTATATAGCACTAGTGCCTCATTTGCTAGGCTAAATGATGCGGAGTGCTCAGAGACGGGGCTAACGTGCTCCGACACGGGATTATCTGGTGCTTGCAGCTCATTCACAAGGATCAACAGCGCAGAGTGCTCAGAGGCGGGGCTAACGTGCTCAAAAACAATTCTACCTGGAGCTTGCGGTTCATTTATGAAACTGGGCAGCACGACAAACTCAGAAATGGGGTTAAGCACCTCAGAGTCTGAGTTAACATTCAAAAACGGGGTAACATGGCGCTTGAAGCTCATCTACTGAGCTAAACTGGGCCACAGACTCAGAAACGGGGTATACAAACATAGAATCAGAGCTAACCTGCTCAACTATGGAACCAGGGGGCGCAACATGCTCGGACATCGGACACTACACAAAGCTAGCAAAGAAAAAATAGAACCGACCTGGTCCGGGACCGTACTCTGGCTGTCTCCAGCAAAGGGAGAGTCGAGGAGGGGGCAAACCGGGCGGGACCGGCAAAGAGGCACAGAAAGCAAGGACCCCGCCCACACCCCCAACTGGAAACCTGGTGCTTGCTACGGCGAGGACTAAACTGGGCCTCAAAGTCCTACCATTCCCTGTTTCCCTGGTTCCATGCACATACCGAGGCCACCGACGATAAGTCCAATCCAGGGCGGCATTCCTGAGGCAGGGAGCATAGGGTACATAGGCAGACGAGGTCGCAGGTCTGCAAACAAAGCCTGGCATGGGAGACGAAAATATACATGAACAAACGATGGGAGGAAACTGTAACAGAAGGAAACACAGCGAAAGGAAACCTGGAATGGTAGCCAAACATAAAAGCAGCCAGCCGAGGCTAAGCTAGGCTAGTGGGAAGTGCTGAGTTCAAAAACACAAAAGTAAGTCTACGGAGCAGCTGCAACAAAACAACAGTCCAAACCTGACTTGGCTTGATGCGGTGTGGCTCGACTTGGCGTGGCGTGGCTTGGCGAGACGAGGCGTGGCTTGACTTGGCATGACATGGCGTGGTGTGGCTAGGTTAGCTTAGTGTAACGTAGCGTAGCATAACACAGCAACACGGCATAGCATAGCATGACATGACCTGACATGAACATGGCAGAGTGCCCGCAACACTCGTAAAACGAGACGTATGCTACCGTGACACGACTTGGGAAACAAGAAGTTTATATACAAAATCCCCAGCCACGCGTGGCAGCGATTAACAAAAGACAACCAATGATAGAGTCCACGCAAACATGCAACAGCCGGCAATCATGAGGCCGCGGCCATCTTTAGTCCCGCGGTGAATAATACAGAAAACCGTGGGGCGGGACACGGATCCTGACAATTGGCCTGCTTAAACATACTCACACACTAAGTAGAGCCACTTTAGCTTAATCAATTTACCTAAAGCATGTCTTTGGGCTGTGGGAGTACCCGTAGTAAACTGACGCAGACACGGGAAGGCAGACACACACACAGGACAATTTAGAAGTTGAACTGATAAACATGCAGTTGAGAGTACTTGTCTAGTACCTGGGCTTTAATATCAACACATGGCCTACCAATAACACAACAGCTAGCTACTCTCACTCAAATTCAAACAGTAGACAGTGGTTGATTGACAGACAACAGGCAACATTAGCTTGCTAGAAAGAAATTGTCAGATAACAATAACAACATAAAGAGTGATCTATGATTTAGTGCAGGAAAAATGAGGACTGCTGCTAATTGTCACATCTCGTCCCAAAACCCCATTTTCCCAGCTTCTCATCCCTGCTGTGGCAAACTGAGCCACATTGCTCACAGCTTTCCTCATGTGACATTGAAGGACCAACTCTGGAGCTCCACATTTGGAGTGGAGATTGGACTCAGCTGTGGGACCGCCAATATAAGCTCAGCTTCTGTTCGGAGTCACACTGACCCTGGCTTGTGACGCTGGAGGTCAGCGATGACTCAGATTGTGGAATGTTCATGCGCGTGGCGACATCTGTTGGCTGGGCTATTTAAGCACACCTTTCAGCCCACACAGGTGTCGCATCCTTGCCGCGTTCCTGGCCCTCACACAGCTTTTTCGCGAGCGCTTTTTGTTGTTAGGGAAAGAGGTAGCTGGTGATTTGTAGATTGCCAGCAATGGAGAGTCAGGAAGCCGCCTGGTAACCGTTAGGGCCTAGTCATAGTGCAGGGAAAGCATTTCACGGTTGCCGACTTCCTCGGCAGATTTTGTGCTCGTTTACTGCGCCTCCTGTCCCGCCTCCTGTCTCTCGCACCATCATGCTCCTCCATCGCGATCAGGGGAAGTAGAGCGCCCCTTAAAGTCGCAGTTTGAAAAGACGCTGCAGTGACGTCAGTTCAGCCTCATCTTTTCATTTATCCCTTCTTTTTCTTCAGTGGCTGAGTGGCGCGTTGGGTTAACACAGTGGTTACCCATGCGTCTGTCTCATCCCAAAACACCGTTTTCCCAGTTTCTCATCCCGGCTGTGGGCAAACTGAGCCACATTGTTCACAGCTCTCCGGAGAGTCACGTGACATTCAAGGACCAACCCAGGACCTCCACAGTTGTCCATCTCGGATTACCTACCTGTTTTCACTTTCCGTCCAATCGTGGGCTTTCTCCAGTTTGTGGCTCCACCCGTTCATTCACTTACTCCTGTTTGTGGGTCTGTCCCTTGGAGGTTATATTCCCGGTTTGATCCTCGTCCAACAGGTTAGTTCCATGGCTTGTTTCAAGCATCCCTACGCTCTTTGTTTTGTTCATGTTTTCTCACACTCACCACGTTAGTTTTGTGGCTCATTCTGGGTGTTCTTACACTCTTTGTTTTGGTTTATTTTTTCCACGCTCGCCATGTTAATCCCTGGCTCGTTATGAGTATTCCTACGCTCTCTGTTTCGCTAGTGGATTCCTGCGCTCGCCTCGTTAGTTCCCTGGCTCATTTCAAACATCCCTACGCTCTTTGTTTTGTTGTTTTGTTTCCCCGCACGGCAACCTTTGTTTTCATTTTGGTTTCTGGTATGGGTCGATTAGGTACCGGTTTTGCTGTTTCTCCCTGTTTTTGTGGTCTATTTCTTTAATAAACTTTATCTAAACTGGAACCTGCGCTCATCTCTCCCATTCCTTTCTCCCGAGTTACATAATGATTGTAATGTGTTGGTGCTGAGTGATAAAGAAGATAAATCCTCATCTGTGCTACCTACTTAAGCCACCAAACCACAGTCAAACTGTGTGGGCGCAGTTACCGCACAGCTTCAGGGATCATACCATTTGTGAGGCAACAGGGGACTGCTGTATTTTCGTTGTTAAAATGTTATGTTTAAACCATATACAGTATGTTTTATGGTTTTGACATTTTTTAAGCTCTTACAAACTCCTGTTGTAAGAAAATGACTTTTTACTCTTATTTTTAATAGTGCTGGGAATACAATATGATCTCCTCTACATCAGGAGAATTCAACCCTTCCATTCCAGGGAAGCCACCCAAGTACTTGTCTAGTCTCTTTTTGTATCAAAAGGAAAACAAGCATTAAAACTCTTTTCCATACTAGCACCTTGGTGGTGGAATTAACTTCCACTGGATGTTTAAAGTGCTGAGTCTATTGTTGTCTTCAAACAGCAACTGAAGACTCACCATTTCACTCATAATTGAAGACTGAAACTTCACTTACTCATTTATTTTAAACAAACAAACAAACAAACAAACAAACAAAAAAATATATATTCCTGAATTAACAGAAGTCATAAGTTATGTCATAAGTTATGCTCTAAACTAATTACATGTCCTGAACAAATGTTATGAACTAATGCTCTGCAAAAAAAGAACAAAAACAGGCCTGATTCCTTCATGGGGAATAAATTAATATTTCAATGATCTTATAACTTATGTTGTGTAAACATGCCTATGGCAGTGGCTGAAAAAACTGACAACTATACAAATGCACTGTCTCCATTAAATTTGGAAGACATGTAAATACTTAAGTGGTTAGTGTGGTGAAATTAAACCCAGCAGCTTCCATTTCATGGCTACATTCTTTGCTAAAAAACAACAGAAAAATGTTTCATTGGCAAATTATTTTCCCACTGAAGGCACGTAATAGAGTGACATGAAGTTAGGAGGAAAGCGAGAAAGCCGAGTGTCCTTGAGGATTAGTTCACATCTGGGTATATGACAAAGTGTGAGAGTGCGAAGAGCCTTGTCCCTGGTGAAAAGAGTGTTGTTTCTCAGAGATCTTTATGAGCCAAGGTGTCACACATGCAAGGATAGAGGGCAGAAGTGGTGGCAAGGAATGACACCACAGATATGGCAAGGACTCCAGGGGCTGAATTAACCCATTCATATGGCAGACTCACACACACAGAAAACAATAAGCATAGACAGTCTGACTGCATGAAAGCAAAACACAATCTTATTTAGTCTGGGTGCTGACCCAGATTCAACTTTCTCCATCCTCAATTATCATAATCTGAAAGTAAGTCAAGATCTGTATATAGTATACACACATCACTTTCAATTATGTTCATCTTTAACAGTACAGAATTCTGCATATTGGTCTTTAAGCCTCTTGTGATGACACCTAATGCCAAGAACAGTTTGTTTCGTGCTGTGAAACCAGAATTGCTTTCACATGTGATTGTGCTACAAAAGAACAATAACAATCCAACTGACATGACCGTACTGTGACATTAGCCATTGCTCATACAGTATGTCCTTACGAGCATAATTATTTCATCATTATCAGAAGCTGCCAGCCTCCCTGTAGTACTCCAGGCCTGTCCACTCTCATCAGCCGTCCACAGTGAAGTAGCACCATGGCTGGATCTCTGCCCTGGCCTGGCCAAGCGTGACAACAAAGGACAAATCATATGGAGCTTATCTGTAGACTCTAATGTGGTGGGCCTGGAAGACATGGATGTGTAGACTGGAGCCAGCGCTCGGCATCAGAATAATCACCATATGCTTCCATGACTCAGGACTTCAGACCCTGATTTGGTGCCAAATATAACACACATGTAAACACTGGATTCACTCAGCTATGTGAAACTTGCCCTTGCCTGTAGCATTTGCAGTGTTTGTGAATATTTAAATATGAAACACGAACATAGGTGCACTTCAAAATGTATACTTGTGATGTGTTGTCTAGTATATTTGGTTGTGCCCTGTAGATTATGGAAATTGACTCTGTTAACAGACCATTGTTATTAAAGCCATTACATCATGTCAGCTCTGTTGCTACAATTCCTATTCACACTCTCTCTAATGCTACATAAAGTTCCTAAGTTTTGGAAAACCTCTTGCATAGTTGAGAACCCGAAGACAGGATCTAATAACTACAAGCCCACAACACTCACCTTACAAAGCATGTTGCGACTGTGGTAGCCTAGTGGTTAGGGTACTAGACTGTAGACCAGATGGTTCAAGGTTTAGATCCTACCTTTGCCAAGCTGCCACTTTTGGGTCCTTGAGCAAGATACTTAATCTGCAATTGCTTGGACAGTATCAGACGTAAGTCGCTCTGGATAGAGGCGTCTGCTAAATGATTAAATGTAACTATTACATGCACTAAATAATCCAATCATAATAGGACTTATGCAGTTATTTAATTATTCAAGTGGTAGTGGTAACAGCATTCTCAATTTTCTTAGATTGGATTAAGGTCTAGAAATCAGGTAAAGAAATCTGAAAAAGAGATCTTCCCGGAAGAGGCTAGAAGATTCAAACACGGTCACCAAGTCTGCATTTCGTAAAAGACTGTGTATCCTTTGGACTTGTTTCCTTAGACCTGGCTGTTTGTTTCTCTTGTGGGATCTTTCAACTTTGGAATTAAATTCAGCACCTGTGAAATGGCTACCAAACACATTTGGGGAGACTCTGAAACTGTATGAAGAATTTTATTATTTAATTACTAAAGTTTGAAATTCACGTCACATCCTTCTGTGAGATTATTGACTGGTTCTAAAGTAGAAATCTGATAATTGTCTGAATCATGTAAACTCAGAGTTTAACATTATCTGATTACCTACAGTGGTGCTTGAAAGTTTGTGAACCCTTTAGAATTTTCTATATTTCTGCATAAATATGATCTAAATCTTCATCATCATCAGATTTTCACACAAGTCCTAAAAGTAGATCAAGAGAACCCAGTTAAACAAATGAGACAAAAATATTATACTTTGTCATTTATTTACTGAGGAAAATGATCCAATATTACATATTAGTGAGTGGCAAAAGTATGTGAACCTCTAGAATTAGAAGTTAATTTGAAGGTGAAATTGGAGTCAGATGTTTTCAATCAATGGGATGACAATCAGGTGTGAGTGGGCGCTCCATTTTATTTAAATAACAGGGATCTATCAAAGTCTGCTCTTCCCAACACATATTGTGGAAGTGTATCATGGCACGAACAAAGGAGATTTCTGAGGACCTCAGAAAAAGAGTTGTTGATGCTCATCAGGCTGGAAAAGGTTACAAAACCATCTTTAAAGAGTTTGGACTCCACCAATCCACAATCAGACAGATTGTGTACAAATGGAGGAAAATCAAGACCAGAGTTTCTCTCCGCAGGAGTGGTCGACCAACAAAGATCACTCCAAGAGCAAGGCGTGTAATAGTTGGCGAGGTCACAAAGGACCCCAGAGTAACTTCTAAGCAACTGAAGGCCTCTCTCACATTGGCTAATGTTAATGTTCATGAGTCCACCATCAGAAGAACACTGAACAACAATGGTGTGCATTGCAGGGTTGCAAGGAGAAAGCCACTGCTCTCCAAAAAGAACGTTGCTGCTCGTCTGCAGTTTGCTAAAGATCACGTGGACAAGACAGAAGGCTACTGGAAGAATGATTTGTGGACGGATGAGACCAAAATAGAACTTTTTGGTTGTTGTTTAAAAGAAAAGCATTATGTTTGGAGAAAGGAAAAAAGACTGCATTCCAGCATAAGAACCTTATCCCATCTGTGAAACATGGTGGTGGTAGTATCATGGTTTGGACCTGTTTTGCTGCATCCATGCTGCGTGCCAGGACGGCTTGCCATCATTGATGGAGCAATGAATTCTGAATTATATCAGAGGGAATTCTAAAGGAAAATGTCAGGACATTCTGTCCATGAACTGAATCTCAAGAGAAGGTGGGTCATGCAGCAAGACAACGGACCCTAAGCACACAAGTCGTTCTACCAAAGAATGGTTAAAGAAGAATAAAGTTAATGTTTTGGAATGGCCAAGTCAAAGTCCTGACCTCAATTAAATCAAAATGCTGTGGAAGGACCTGAAGTGAGCAGTTAATGTGAGGAAACCCACCAACATCCCAGAGTTGAAGCTGTTCTGTATGGAGGAATGGGCTAAAATTCCTCCAAGCCGTGGTGTGCAGGACTGATCAACAGTTACAGGAAACGTTTAGTTGCAGTTATTGCTGCACGGGGGGGGTCACATCAGATACTGCAAGCAAAGGTTCATATACTTTTGTCACTCACTAATATGTAATATTGGATCATTTTGTTCAATAAATAAATAAATGGCCAAGTATACTCATTTTGTTTCATTTGGGGTTCTCTTTATCTACTTTTAGGACTTGTGTGAAAATCTGAGGAAGTTTTAGGTCATATTTATGCAGAAATATAGAAAATTCTAAAGGATTAACAAACTTTCAAGCACCACTGTAAGTGCATGAAAAGTCATTGATTAGATTACTGCCAAAATCAGATTTTCTACAGTTATTGGATTAATAAGTGCATGTAAACACACATATAATAAAAACGTTTGAGGGACTGATTCTCAGACAGCTCAAGCCCTTGGTTAAGGACCATCAAGATCCACTACAGTTTGCATACCAGAAACACATAAGCATTAATGACACTGCAATTTACAAGCTTACTTGGAATTTACACAGAGCCTATTCACAACTGAATTAAGCTTTTCTTTGATATCTCAAGCATTTAACACCATTTGGCCCCTCCTACTCGGAAGCAAACATAGGGTGGCTGCATCCCCAATGCCTACTATATCACCTACTACCTTACCAATGGGCTACAGTATTCTCTTCAATCTTTCCACATCTGATTTTCAGTACAAAAAAATACCTCATGAACTACCAAACTTGCAGAAGCTTTCTGTTGATTCAATTATTGTGGGGTACATTTGCAACAGGGAAGAGTCAGAGTATAAAATGCTGGTGGATACATTTATTCTGTGGTGCAGGGATTATCAACCGCAACTTAACATCAACAAGACAAAGGAGCTAGTGCTGGGTGTCTAATGCCAGTCACCTTTCAGAGGGAGGAAGTAGAGGTAGTGCAGTCCTACAAATACCTGGGGGTTCACCTAAGATGATTGAAGAACTGTACTGGGCTGTCTATATTGTTATGCTGTACAAAATGGCCAGAGCAGGTCTTCCAATGTGTGCAATAAGCTACAGAAAGTGTACAGTCTGTTGCGATCAGTGCCCTTTTTATGCAGTGGTCTTGGGAAGCAGTGCCACTGTAGGGGATGCTAAGAGCCTCAATAAACTGATCAGGGGGGCCTTCTCCAGCACAGGGATGATACTGGTCACACTGGAGGCAATAACAGAGAAGAGGATAGTAGCAAAAGTGGAAAACATCATTCTGATCATCCCCTCCATGGCACTATATCCATGAGCACCTTGAGCCTGACCCTGAATTCTGTTCTTATGGCTCTTCTGAATTTTAACTACATTAGCATGCATACATTGGTATGAAAAATAATATCTAGCAATAATATCATAACACGCATGTTCACTCCTTGTTTTATCCCTTAATTTATCCCTTAGTTTATCTGCGCAGTTTATTCTCAGAAACAAAAATGTTATCAGACACATTATGGAGTGAGTTTTTAATGAACATTCTTTTCATTGTTCACATCCAGAGAGGTAAATAATATGTTAACTGAGAATAATACAGAAGTTGATGAGAAAGCAACACTGCAGCTTTTGACCTTGATCTTATGACTGTGTCCTAATCATCATCACCTTTCTCTCACTGTCTGTCTCTCTCGATCACACCCACTCACCGAGAGTGCTCTTGAAAGGTTTAGCCCTCCTCTCCCCTCTGACCCCAACAGCTTTAAGCTATATGACATTTTGGAAATGTCCTTTTGTATTTTCTTTTGGTGACCCTTTTTGGGGAGGGGGTGCTTTGTCTTTCTTTATCTAAAATTTGTAAAAAAAAAAAACTACAAGGAGGTGAGGGAAGTGCAATCTGACCTGACCTTTTCCTCTCTCCTCTATAGCCCTCAGCAACATGCTGTCTGTCCCTGGTTGTTAGAAATGATGAAATTTCCAGCTTCACGTGTTTAGAGTGAAGAACTCACACATATAGTGTTAGTAACTCAAACTTAGTAATTGTAAAGACTGGATGCTGGAGCAAATAAAAAAAATATTCATAAAAACAGGAAGTGTTGTTTGTATGATGTGTGATCCTCATTTTATAATCACATCTAACAAATAAATGTTCAAATCCACAGTCGACCCCATGAAAAAACAAAACCACTTTTATACAACATCTGATTCTGTGTAATATTCTTGAGGTGAAAACTAAGCACCATAGAACCACATAAAAATCCCTTGAGTGTACTCTTTACATTTGTAACTGTAATACTACCTGTTACGGAACCTGTTAGTAAATTACCAACTAATTAACTTTGAACTCATAACTGGAGAGTCCAGAGCCAATGACTAAGCCAACTGAATGAAAAAAAATCACTTTTACATCCCAGTTGTATTACTTAAAGTATTCAAGGTCAGTCAGTGGTAGTTTAGCAAAGCCATGACTGAAACTCATAACCTTCCAATTAGTAGTACATAACCTCAACAAATGAGCCTTCACAGCTCGAACAAGAATGCTCACTAAAGGAACCAGGGCCAATAAACAGAAAGTAGCTGTTCGGCTTGCCTCGGTCCTGTTCATTTCTTCCACTTTGATCAAGCCATTTATCCATTATCAGTTCCGTGCCCAAAACAATGAGCTCCATCTTTAGAAGGTACAAACATAGCTAATGGCTGGCCTGTGAGATATCCTCCATGATTGGCGGCAGTGTAATGTCAGATGTGTCGCTTTGCATCACCAGTCAAGGCACTCAGGGGCGCCGCATTTGCGCTCCGCTGAGGACGCCTCTGACAGAGTTACTTCCCTTCGCTCCCTGGCACTTATCAGTTAGATCCCGTGTTTCTCAGGGGAGGGAGATTATTGCCAGGCTGCAGCTACAATCCTGCGTGTCGTGAAAACATAGCCGTGGGGCCTGTTCTATGGGGTGTCACGAGGGGGCATGTTTTTTTGAGCTCATGGGGGGTTTCTCAATTTTTAGGGACAAATGGCAAGAAAATTGTAAGGTGTGTTTGTGTGTGTATTTATGTATGACATGTATGAGTGAACTTCTAAAATATAGTGTGATGGAGTCACTGCCCAGGAGTCTACCTCTCCTCCCTACAGTCTCAGCTTTCGCCCAAATTTTCTTCTCTACACTCCCTGCTGTCAGATCCCATTCGTCCAACTTGCAACTCTCATCTGCAGTGCATCCTGTTTACTGCCTCACATTTCTCTGCCTGTCTCACTACCTTGTGTATAAACCTTACCCCAAACCTGCTTCGTTGACCCTCCCATCCTCGGTTCCCTGAGGGACGTCTCAAACCTCATCAGCCCTGCTCTCTTTCATTTCCTTCCCTTCACACTCTATCATTTGTCACAGCGATCTCTTGACCCCCCAGCCGAGCTTCTTGGCTGTGACAGTGGACAGCTGTCTGCTAAGCCACCTGCCCTTTGGTGCTCTCTTCTGCTCTGTATCCGTCTGTCCAGTTGCCTTCAGTTCAGACTGCTGTCTCTCACTGCACTGTTTGCATAGCCCCTGGCTGGTCAGACAGCAAGAATTGAGGCTTCATGACATGAAGCTGTCAGTCAGGGCTGGTGGGTGAAAGAAGCCGTCATGCCATTTTAGGATCATATGCTGGGCGTTACCTTTCTTTTGGCCTGAAGCAACACAGACCCTGCTGTTTCCCCAATACGGAACACACGCAGTATTAGGAAAACATGTCATATTCACAAATATCATAGTATTATAGAATCACCCAGCATATATAATCACTCCACATATTCTGAGAGATATTGCAAGAATTAAATAAATAAGTGAAAAAAGTTCTTATTGCATTTGTTGTTTGAAGTTTAGTGACTAACAATTGCATCAAACTCCAGCTATTTTTGCAAAAAAATGTGGTCAACTAACTAGAACACTGACGAAATGTCAGTGTGAAGTTTATAACATTAAGAATCAACAATCTCAGGCAGAGTAAATCTTTCGCAAAACAACAAGAGACTGGGTTCACACAAATTCCTAAAAAGAAGATCACATAGCTAAAATACAGTGGGGCAAAAAAGTATTTAGTCAGCCACTGATTGTGCAAATTCTCCTACTTAGAAAAATGAGAGAGGTCTGTAAATTTCATCATTCTTCAACTATGAGAGACAAAATGAGAAAAAAATCCAGGAAATAACATTGTAGGAGTTTCAAAGAATTTAATTTTAAATTAGCTTGGAAAATAAGTATTTGGTCAATAAATTTGGTACAACCCAATACTTTGTAACATAACCTTTTTTGGCAATGACAGAGGTCAAACGTTTCCTGTAAGTCTTCACCAGGTTTGGAACACTGTAGCTGGTATTTTGGCCCATTCCTCCATGCAGATCTCCTCTAGAGCAGTGATGTTTTGGGGCAACACGGACTTTCAACTCCCTCCACAAATTTTCTATGGGGTTGAGGTCTGGAGACTGGCTAGGCCACTCCAGGACTTTGAAATACTTTTTATGGAGCCACTCCTTCGTTGCCCGAGCAATGTTTTTGGGATCATTGTTATGTTGGAAGACCCAGCCACGTTCCATCTTCAATGCCCTCACTGATGGAAGGAGGTTTTGCTTAAAATCTCACAATACATGGCCCCGTTCATTCTTCCCTTAACACGGATCAGTCGTCCTGTCCCCTTTGCAGAAAAACAGCCCCAAAGCATGATGTTTCCACCCCCATGCTTCACAGTAGGTATGGTGTCCTTGGGATGCAACTTAGCATTCTTTTTCCTCCAGTTGAGTTTTTACCAAAAAGTTCTATTTGTTTCCCTCTGACAACATGATATTCTCCCAATCCTCTTCTGGATCATCCATATTCTCTCTGGCAAACTTCAGACGGGCCTGGACAATTACTGGTTTAAGCAGGGGGGCACGCTTGGCACTGGAGGATCTGAGTCTCTCTTGGCGTAGTGTGTTACTGATGGTAACCTTTGTTACTTTGGTCTCAGCTCTCTGCAGGTCATTCATCAGGTCCCTCCATGTAGTTCTGGGATTTTTGCTCAGCGTTCTCACTATCATTTTGACCCAACAGGATGAGATCTTGCATGGGGCCCCAGATCGAGGGAGATTATCAATGGTCTTGTATGTCTTCCATTTTCTTACAATTGCTTCCACAGTTGATTGATTAAACACCAACCTGCTTGCCTACTGTAGATTCACTCTTCCCAGCCTGGGGCAGGTCTACAATTTTCTTCCTGCTGTCCTTCAACAGCTCTTTGGTCTTGACCATGGTTGAGTTTGGAGTCTGACTGTTTGAGGCTGTGGACAGGTGTCTTTTATAAAGATAACAAGGTCAAACAGGTGCCATTAATACAGGTAACGAGTGGAGGACAGTTACAGGTCTGTGAGAGCCAGAAATCTTGCTTGTTTGTGGGTGACCAAATACTTATTTTCCACCATGATATATAATTAAATTCTTTAAAAATCCTACAATGTGATTTCCTGGATTTTTTCCTGGATTTGTCTCTCATAGTTGAAGTGTGCCTATGATGAAAATTACAGACCTCTCTCGTCTTTCTAAGTAGGAGGACTTGCACAATCAGTGGCTGACTAAATACTTTTTTGCCCCACTGTATGGCATTTGAAATAATTAAAATATTCTGTCAAGTTTGGCCTTGGGGGAAATTTCTTTACCCGTTACCTCGCCTAACCTCCATTACAATATCTATGACATCAGAAATGCCTAGGTTTTAAATACAGGTATATGTGCCGTTTAACAACTGCATTATCTTCTGTGTGTTACGGGTGCGTGGACAGAAACAGACGAGGTCGCAGGTTCAGTCGGACAAAAGTAAAACATTTTTATTGTCCCAATAAATATAACAGATACAAATAATAATTAACTTTAGCCAAAAAGCACAACAGGACAACTCAGAATATCAAACTGCAACCAAAACCTGGCATATGAGCCGAAAATATCAATAAACAAACAACTTACCAAAAAACCTGGGAAAATAAAGCTGGATCGGTGGCCGAATGATTACAAAGAAACCACCGCGGCTAGGCTAACGGCCCGGGTCTGAGTCCAAAACCCCCAAGGTAAAGTCCACAACACCGGCCGCAGCAACACAATGGTTCTGGGGCTGTGTGATAGCAACCAGAGAAGAAAAAATAACTTTACCGACGAGGCGTGGCATGGAGTGAAGCGCGTAGCATTAGCTTAGCGTAGCGTAGCCAGACAATAAAGCATGGAAGTACAGAACGAGCCTGCAACACTAGCGCATGCAAGGCGTATGCTACCGAGACGCGACTGGGGAAACAAGGAACTTGTATACAAAATCCCTGGCCGTGTGCGGCAGCGATTAACAGCAAATAACCAATAAGAAAAGTCTGACGCTAACGCGATACAGTCGCCGTTAATCAAGGGCGCAGCCATCTTGAGTCCCGCAGTGAATTGTGGGGGATGTAGTCCACCCCCCCAACCGATGCAAACAAAAGCAAAAGCAGAAGACAGGTCACGAACCCTAACAGTAACCGCCCCCCCCAAAGAATGGCGTGCAAAGGTCTGAGGGTTTCCTCTCAGGGCGTAGGCACCTGACAAAGTTGGGTGGTCGTCACAGTAGGTGACGACCTTGGCGCAGGCACAGGGGCGGCGGTCAGTGCGACGTGCCCAGCCACGAACCCAGGAGACCCCGTGACCACAGACGCACCACTATACAGCGCTACTACCCGACCGCAGGGAAACAATGGATCGTTAGCGGAGCTAACCAACAAGGCGTGCCTGGAAACAGGGCTAGCAAGCTCAGGTGCCAGGTTCGCGAACACTAATGCCTCGCGGAGGCTAGATTGCGCGGTGGGCTCAGAGAAGGGGCTGGCATGCGTGGGGACGGGGCCACACGACACAAGCGGCTCAACCACCCGAGCTAAACAGTGCAAACGGTTCGGAAGCAGGGCTAGTGAGTCTGACTTTCAGGTTTTCGGAGGCTAGTGGCTCATCGTCAGAGCTAAGCTGCGCGGACGACCCGGAAGTGGGGCTAACCTGCTCAGATTCGGGGTTATCAGAGGCTAGCGGCTCATCTACGGAGCTAGGCAGTGCAAATGGCTCGGAAGCAGGGCTAACCTGCTCGGATAAGGTGCATAGCAGCACATCTGTCGAGCTAAGCAGCACGAACGGCTTGAAAGCGGGGCTAACCTGCTCGAATAAGGTGGCTAGCAGCTCATCTACCAAGCTAAGTGGTGTAAACGGTTCGGAAGCATGGCTAACCTGCTCGGATACCAGGTCTCTGGGCGTTATCGGCCCAGACCCGGAACTAAGGGGTTCTGAAGGCCCATGCACGGGACTGAGGGGCTCTGAAGGCCCATGCAAGGGACTGAGGGGTTCTGAAGGCCCTGACATGGGACTGAGGGGCTCTGAAGGCTCTGACATGGGACTGAGGGGCTCTGAAGGCCCAGACAGGGAGCAACCCTGCTCAAAAGCTGAGCAACGAGATGCTAGCAGCTCCTTCGCGGAGCTTACAGGCTCAAGAACAGGGTTACGGGGTACTAGTGGCTTGGGCTTGGTACTGCAAGGCACTGACTGCTCTTCTGCTTGGCCAGTGGGTGCTAACAGCTCTTCAGCCGAGTTTTTTAATGTGGCCAGCTCAGAAACAAGGCTAGCGTGCACAGATACCGTGTTGTGAGTCGTTAACTGCTCACTTTGCAGTGGTGTGGCGAGCTCAGCAGCGGGGCTAGCATGCTCAGACTCAGGACTATCTGGCACTAGCGGCACACTAGCAGAGCTACCAGGCGTGACGGGCATCAACACAGGGTTAGCCTGTTTGAAAACACGTCTAACATGCTCATTGGTGAGACCAAGTGGTGCGGTGAACTCGGAGATGGGGCTAGCAAACGCACAATCCTGGCTACTCGGTGCTAGCAGCTCATTCACAGGATTAAAGCACGCATCAGGCTCAAAAAAGGGGCTAGTGGATTCTGATGCCGAGTTGTGTGGCGCTAGCTGTTCATTAGAGGGTCTGAGAGGTGCGGGAGGCCTGAAAAAGGGGCTAGTGGGCTCGGGACCCAAGTTGTGTGGAGCTGACGGCTCATCTACAGAACCGGGAGGTCTGAATCACTCAGATACTGAGCTATGTAGTGCTAGTGGCTCGAACATAGGACTAAGGGGAATGATCTTCCCAGAAACGGGACTGGGGAGCTCGGATCCCGTGCCACGAGTTACCAGCGACTCAGGTTGAGTGGTGCTAGCTCGCGGACGGGACGAGCATGAACATGGGCGGGACTACCAGGCGATAACGGGTCGCATACCTGATCGGCCTTAGGGTCCCTGGTGAACATGAGACTGGGCACATCCACAGCGGGCAGCGCGGTTCCCTGGACGTCCGCGACGAGCGAAATGACACGCAGAATGGCCCTGGCGAGCAAGGCAGCGCGCTGAGCTTCATCGGCAAGCGAAGTGGCCTTTGAGGCGTCACTAGTGGGTAGGGGAGTGCTCTGGAAGGGACCCGGAGTGAGCCAGACACTCTGGAAGGTCTCTGGAGGGGGCACGCCCTGGACTGGCCTGGTCCTACTGCCAGACCCAATTCCTCGACGACACTTGAACGGGGGGGCACGGGGGAGGCAGGAACGGACAGAGGCAGACGAGGTCGCAGGTTCCAGTCGGACAAACGTAAAACATTTTTATTGTCCCAATAAATATAACAGATACAAATAATAATTAACTTTAGCCAAAAAGCACAACAGGACAACTCAGAATATCAAACTGCAACCAAAACCTGGCATATGAGCCGAAAATATCAATAAACAAATGAACTACCGGAAAACCTGGGAAAATAAGGCTGGATCGGTGGCCGAATGAATACAAAGAAACCACCGTTGGCCGCGGCTAGGCTAATGGCCCGGGTCTGAGTCCAAAACCTCCAAGGTAAAGTCCACAACACCGGCCGCAGCAACACAATGGTTCTGGGGCTGTGTGATAGCAACCAGAGAAGAAAAAATAACTTTACCGACAAGGCATGGCATGACGTGGCGTGGCTTGAAGCGCGTAGCGTTAGGTTAGCACAGCATAGCCAAACAACAAAGCATGGAAGTACAGAACAAGCCCGCAACACTCACGCATACGAGGCATATGATACCACGATGCGACTGGGGAAACAAGGAACTTACATACAAAATCCCCGACCGTGCGCGGCAGCGATTAACAGCAAATAACCAACAAGAAAAGTCAGACGCCAACGCGATACGTAAATCAATCATCCCGCAGTTGTGGGAGATGTAGTCCACGCCCCCAACCGACGCAAACAAAAGCAAAAACAGGGGATAGGTCACGAACCCTCACACTGTGAAACAGGGTGTTGACTGAAATGAATGCTGACCAGACATTTCCATAGTCACAGTCATTTTATGCTACTGTAATGTAAATATATAGGGTATTTTTACAAGAAAAACATGCAAACGATATGTAAATGTGTCCATCAAACACGAGTGGAACTCTACCACCTACACAGCATCTCTAATGCCACCGCGTTTTTAATTTATGGAAATTTACAGTAATTATAGAAAATACAGTAACGCATTGTTAAGACCATGTGTAGGGGAAAGCTGTAATGCCTAAGAGGATGGTATGATGGACCTGATACCAAAAATGCATTGATAGACAGTATAATGAACAACACGGAAGCTTAGCTAGATGAAACAGAGACTCAGCAAGTGAATGTGAACCAGTTAATATAGTTATAGTTGAAGGAATATACAGATACATACACTTACAAATGCCATTTACAGATTGTTACAAATAAGCAGCGTAAAGTCATACATGCAAACATGAGTGACTTGAACAAAAAGTTTCTAAACACATTAACCGAGTTAGAACAGTCTGCAGTTCAATCATGGGCTAACGATAGGGTGACCGGATTCTTTGTGCTTTTTAGCTTGAATATGTTGATTACTATCGTAGCCACTTCTGTGCAAAACTAAATTTAGCTCCACATGTCTTGCAAACCACTTCCAGCGTATGTTTTCTCAGAAACGTATATATATTTTGAAGCTGACTATTAAACATACTTGTTCGCTTAGCCATCTCAGGAGTATATCGGCCCTAGTGCGTGACGGTATTAAGTTATGTGGGAAGGCAACTGATAATTGGTTGAATTATATTCCTTTACAAAATCAACAAAAGTGATTGGCCATTTTATAGTTAGACGTGTTCATTATACTGTGAAATAACTGGTGTGCAAGCTTTTTGGGCGATTATTCTGTGCTAATAAAATTACAGTATAAATTCGTCATTTTTTTTGACATAAGGGACGAATGTACACATGTTAAAAATAACTTGGGGCACCGGAACGTGGACTGAAATACATGACTGTCCCTGAAAAATGGGACGTTCGGTCATCGTAGCTAACGCGCAAGTGATAAGGTAAGGTAGTGAGACACAAATGACGGCCTTCTGCTCTTAAACTCTTGCCTCTGCTTGTGAATCCATAGCGCTGTATGACTGTTTATGGCCACATCCGGAGTGAAAAGAGAAATTATAAAAGGAATAAAAATTTATTTTCATCTTTAAGACTTTGATTGTTAAAGCACACGGACATTGATCAAATGGTCGTTAAACGGCTCATACCTGTTCCTGTGCAGAAACTCTTGGTATGGATGCCATTTAGAATAATTCTTTCAGTCAACAACTATTGTGTGCCTGAGTGTATTCTAAAACTTCTGATACAAACAAACTCCATTAGGATCTTCTTAATTTGCATTGTCAGATTTATCTTCTTCTCCTCTATCAGTCTTTGTTTGATACAGATCTCAACAAGCCTACAGTACTGGAATGCCTGTTTTCTCTACCTCGTTCATGTCATACGTATCTGTTTTAGTCTTGTAATCAAGTAAGGCATGTAATCAGGATTATGTCTTGATTTGACTCCAATTCATTAACACAAAGAAGGATTTTTCACTTTTACGGATATATCAATGAATATATTTGAGTGTGTGTGGAGTTATAGTAATCCTTTATAAACCACACACCTTTATAAAACTTCACAGTAGTGAATTGTGATGTACTGATGCAGGTTACAGTTAAGTCAGATATCCCATTACGAGTCATCACAGTACAACAAGAACTGGCAAACATGCAGAAACACATGCTTGTAACCCCCCCACATCCAAGGATTTTCCACATCCTTGGATGAGACATCTTGGGACAGTGTGTCACCAGTGACTATCAGTCTCACACATCAGTGATGATGGCATTGATCTTTCTCATCATGGCCCATGACCTTGGCTTTAGAAAACATATACTTGTTCTCCCTCAGTTGCCACTGAGTGTTATTATTTATTTAACATCACATCAGCATCAATGGCTATAAATACTAGTCAGACACACTAAGACTAAGGCAATTTAGAGTGAAAATTTAACCTAATTCAAGTCTTTGGAATGTTGGGGAAGCGGAAGTACCCCAAGAAAGCTCACATGGATGCACGGAGAACTGTGTGCACTGCTTTGCTAGTTGTGAAAGTGTATGTACTTGTATTTCTTAATTAAAGACACACAAGTGGGACACTCATTATCTTGCAGTGATGTTTTTCTCAAGCATGCATATTAATATGAAAACTCCAAACTTACAGTAAACTATCAACAAAAGTCTAATTTAACAAAGCCTATCCCTACAGAAAATGTCATCCCTGTGTCCATAGAATTTTTGTTTTTTTTTGGAGTGGGTATTAGTAGCCAATTTGAGTAAACAATTTAATTTTTAGTAAACCTAAACCCCCTCCACCCTCCACCTTACCCACAACAAAGAAACGACAACAGCAAAAACACTAAGATATATGAATGTTCATTAACACCTCTGATAAAAAAAACAAACAAACAACCAAAACCAAACAGCAAAAACAATAACAATCCAGCAAGGGATGCCGGGATGCTTGTAAATTAGCAATAACATACGCAATACCATTCCATGTTCCATAGTGCAAATTGGTCTATGCTGATTAGTGCCAGTCTAGTCATAGTTTAGCTAGAGAACTCAAATGGTCTTTTTGGTAATGGTCATTACATGCTGGCATATGCATTTTTTTCTTTTTTGTCAGGAGCTCAATTCTGAAAGGCAATCATGACCTCCTACCATTCCTTAATAATCATCTGGCTAGCTAACCATTTATAAACTACCTTGTACTGGTCTCACAATGCACAAGTACGTATAAGTGGGATTTCAGAATCAGACTCTTAATTATTATATTAGTGATCTGACAAAAGCCAAATTTACCCAGACAAATTTGTTTTTAAAATATGCAGTCAGCTAGCTAGCTTAGCACGCAGGGTCAGCATCTAAATGGTTAAAGTGGGACTGTGGTAGCCTAGCGGTTAAGGTACTGGACTCTGGACCAGAAGGTCCAGGATTCAAGTCCCACCTCTGCCAAGCTGCCACTGTTGAGTCCTTGAGCAAGGCCCTTAACCCACAATTGCTTGGATTGTAGGACTGTATCAATTGTAAGTCGCTCTGGATAAGGGTAAATGTAAATGTAAATGTAAATGTAAGTAGTGTCACCTTCAAATATCGTAGTTTGAAAGATAAATCTGATTAATCAGAGCTGTAGAGCTTAAATGATTTCTACTTCGGATCTCTTTGAACTGAAAGAAATGTGAACAAATATTAACCAAATAACAGTACAAACAAAGTCATTGGATTTGGCCATCCAAGCAGAGTTAACCATTTAAAAATGTTTTTAAAGTCAGGTTTACTTTGCAGCAAAGTACTACATGTACTCAATTACTCTCTTCACCTTGGATTGAGAGTGTGTATGTTTAGAAAATCGAAGCTAGGGTATTAAAACCCAAAGAGAGTGGATGGAGAGACATAGTTGCCAATTCAGGTTAACACTAGCTGGTGGCAGAGTGGGATAAATAAGTGAAGAGGGGCAGACTGGCCTAACATGTTCCAGTGCAGCTCATCTATTGTACGAGGCTGCAAACATACATTTACTTTCACACAGCTGAACATTTTCAAACATCGGCATTACACTAGGGGGTATTCAACTGACTATTTCATATAGTATATAAAGACGACACATACAAAAACACTTATCTCAACCATGCATCATGTGCATAGAACTTAGAAGAATGTAATTACCATGAATAGTTATTATACTCCTTGTACTGAGGAAAGAATGGTAAATCTATCATTCAGAGAATTGCATTGGAAATCTTAGAGCATTTGAACACTTCAAAAGACATTGACAGTTGTGCTTCAAAATTTGCGACCCTTTAGAAGTTTTTATTTCTGCATAAATTTGACCTAAAGCATGATGAGACAAAAATATTATTCATGCTCATTAATTTATTGAGAAAAACAATTCAAAATTTGATGTCTGTGAGTGGCAAAAGTATGTGAACCTCTAAGATTAGCAGTTATTTTGAAGATGAAATTACAGTCAGGTGATTTCAGTAAATGGGATGACAATCAGGCATGATTCTACCAAAGAATATTTAAAGAAGAATAAACGTAATGTTTTGGAATAGTAACGTCAAAGTCACCTTAATACAATAAAATATCATCCAAGAAATACATTAAAAGGACATGAAATGAGCAGTTCATGTGAGAAAACCAACATCCCAGAATTGAGTCTGTGTCATACAAGGTAATGGGCTAAAATTCCTTCAAGCCAATATGCTTGACTGATCAACAGTTACTGGAAATGTTTAGTTGTAGCTCCACTAGTGGGTCACACCAGATACTGAGAGCAAAGGTTAGCATTCTTTCGTCACTCACAGATATGCAATACTGGTTCATTTACTTAATTGGGTTCTCACAGTCTACTTTTAGGGCATGTATGGAAATCTGGTGATGTTCTAACTCTTTAGACTTTAAAATATATGTAGAAATACAGAAAAGTCTAAAGAGTTCACAATCTTCCAAGCACCACTGTACACACATACATGCAGTACTGTAGCCATGAGTAACTGTTTACTGAGCAGGACATGACCCCAGAGAGCACCCCAACCTCTCTGTCAGCTACTGTTCACACATCCACTGACACAAAACAAATAACATAGGTTTCCAAAACGTTGTATACACATCCTTACAATGCCATATGCATTTTGGTAATATATAAGCTGATTAGGTGCAGAGTGTTTCAAAACGTTCATGGAATGAAATTGGAAAGCCAAATTTCACAATTTTCAATGTTATTATAAAACAGTTTGAAGTTGCTATAGGTAGAAGCTGGCACTTAACCTTATAGGTTGATCATACTGAAGTACTTGGTAGCTAAGGCTTATCGATGTCTTAATGACAGCTATCCTGTCTGGCCTAAACCAACACATGAGCTATTGTGACTCATGGTAGAATATTTTAATGCTGGTCAACTTGTCACAATAATGCATCACTCCCTGCTGAGTATGGGGCTGCACATGAGGGCAACCTGGTGGCGCACATCGCCTCAGAGCTCTAAGAGCCCTGTCTTGATCCCGACCAGGACTACGCCTGTGTTGAGTTTGCATGTCCTCCCCGTATCTGTGTGGGTTTACTCCAGGTACTTTGGTTTCCTCCCACATTCCAAAGACATGCATTATGTTGTCTGGTCACTCTAAACTGGCCCATGACTAGTGTGTTAAATACAAATGAATAATAAAAATTGAAGCATAAAATAAATGCCAAAACAGAATGATTACAGTGGTGCTTGAAAGTTTGCGAACCCTTTAGAATTAGATTTCTGCATACATATGACCAAAAACATCATCAGATTTTCACCCAAGTCCTAAATATAGATAAAGAGAACCCAGTTAAACAAATGAAACAAATAAATTATACTTGGTCATTTATTTATTGAGAAAAAGCAGTTAATTTGAAGGTGAAATTAGAGTCAGGTGTTTTCAATCAATGGGATGACAATCAGGTGTGAGTGGGCACCCTGTTTTATTTAAAGAACAGGGATCTATCAAAGTCTGTTCTTCATAACACACACGTTTGTGGAAGTGTATCATGGCACGAACAAAGGAGATTTCTGAGGATCTCAGAAAAAGAGTTGTTGATGCTCATCAGGCTGGAAAAGGTTACAAAACCATCTCTAAAGAGTTTGGACTCGGGACCCACCAATCCACAGTCAGACAGATTGTGTACAAATGGAGGAAAATTCAAGACCATTGTTACCCTCCCCAGGAGTGGTCGACCAACAAAGATCACTCCAAGAGTAAGGCGTGAAATAGTTGGTGAAATCACACAAGAACCCCAGGGTAACTTCTAAGCAACTGAAGGCCTCTCTCACATTGGCTAATGTTAATGTTCATGAGTCCACCATCAGAAGAACATTGAACAACAATGGTGTGCATGGCAGGGTTGCAAGGAGAAAGCCACTGCTCTCCAAAAAGAACATTGCTGCTCGTCTGCAGTTTGCTAAAGATCATGTGGACAAGCCAGAAGGCTATTGGAGGAATGTTTTTGTGGACAGATGAGACCAAAATAGAACTTTTTGGTTTAAAAAAAGAAAAGCGTTATGTTTGGAGAAAGGAAAACACTGCATTCCAGCATAAGAACCTTATCCCATCTGTGAACATGGTGGTGGTAGTATCATGGTTTGGGCCTGTTTTGCTACGTCTGGGCCAGGACGGCTTGCCATCATTGATGGACCAATGAATTCTGAATTATATCAGAGCATTCTAAAGCAAAAATGTCAGAACATCTGTCCATGAACACAAGCACACAAGTCGTTCTACCAAAGAATGGTTAAAGAAGAATAAAGTTCATGTTTTGGAATGGCCAAGTCAAAGTCCTGACCTTAATCCAATCGAAATGTTGTGGAAGGACCTGAAGCCAGCAGATAATGTGAGGAAACCCACCAACACCCCAGAGCTGAAGCTGTTCTGTATGGAGGAATGGGCTAAAATTCCTCCAAGCCGGTGTGCAGGACTGATCAACAGTTACAGAAAACGTTTAGTTGCAGTTATTGCTGCACAGGGGGGTCACACCAGATACTGAAAGCAAAGGTTCACATACTTTTGCCACTCACTAATATGTAATATTGGATCATTTTCCTCAATAAATAAATGACCAAGTATAATATTTTTGTCTCATTTGTTTAACTGGGTTCTCTTTATCTACTTTTAGGATGCTTTAGGTTATATTAATGCAAAATATAGACAATTCTAAAGGATTAACAAACTTTCAAGCACCACTGTATATGTTTCATGCACTTTATGAAGTCATTTGTACATTAGTCTTTGTACTATCTTGTACTGCACCCTGTCTGAAAGGCATTCTTCTTCATTCCATCTCTGGTGGGAATGTTTTCGCCAGCCGACAGGTATATACACATACATATGTCATACACATACATTTTGATATTAATATTAAAACTGCAAGTTTTGTGATCTGATGAAACAAATCACGTATGTAAGGAAATGTATTTTATAAAGTCACACTGTATATCTGTATATCATACTGGCAGATTAAAAATTAAATAATAAAAACAGGATTAGTGAATTTTCTCCTTAAACAAACATATTAATATTTAGTTATTTACCTTAAATCATTTAATTCCATAACTCTGAGCAATTCATTTGTCAAAATGTCAGTTTTGTAGTAATAGCAGAAAGCAATATCTGGATTCACTTTCTTCAAAAACCACTGAGTTCACTCAAATAAACAAATCGCATGTTCACTGACAGAAATCAATGCGCATCAAATGTCTAGGAAAGTCAGTGGTGGCATGGTGTATGCTCAGGGGAAAGTCAACATGGCTCTCTTAAATGATTTCTTCCAGATGACTTTCCTTTGAGAAGAACTGAAGACTGGGAGACAAGGACAAGAATCACCATTAGGGAATAATGTTAAGGTTTGTAAGGTCACAAAAATGATCACACAAAAAGGTTAAACAGATTTACGTACTGTACAAGCATAGCATAGTCGGCTTCATTTAGAGGTATGTACAGCGGTGCTTGAAAGTTTGTGAATCCTTTAGAATTTTCTTTTTTTCTGCATAAATATGACCTAAAACATCATCAGATTTTCACACAAGTCCTAAAAGTAGATAAAAAGAATCCAGTTAAACAAATGAGACAAAAACATTATACTTGGTCAATTATTTATTGAAGAAAATAATCCAATATTACATATTAGTGAGTGACAAAAGTATGTGAACCTTTGCTTTCAGTATCTGGTGTGACCCCCCTGTGCAGCAATAACTGCAGCTAAACGTTTCCTGTAACTGTTGATCAGTCCTGCACACCGGCTTGGAGGCATTTTAGCCCATTCCTCCGTACAGAACAGCTTCAGCTCTGGGATGTTGGTGGGTTTCCTCACATTAGCTGCTCACTTCAGGTCCTTCCACTTTAAGGTCAGGACTTTGACTTGGCCATTCCAAAACATTAAGTTGATTCTTCTTTAACCATTCTTTAGTATAATGACTTGTGAGCTTAGGGTCATTGTCTTGCTGCATGACCCACCTTCTCTTGAGATTCAGTTTATGGACAGATGTCCTGACATTTTCTTTTAGAATTCTCTGATATAATTCAGAATTCATTGTTCCATCAATGATGGCAAGCTGTCCTGGCCCAGATGTAGCAAAACAGGTCCAAACCATGATACTACCACCACCATGTTTCACAGATGGGATAAGGTTCTTATGCTGGATTGCAGTGTTTTCCTTTCTCCAAACATAATGCTTTTCTTTTAAACCAAAAAGTTCTATTTTGGTCTCATCCGTTCACAAAAACATTCTTCCAATAGGCTTCTGGCTTGTCCACGTGATCTTTAGCAAACTGCAGAGGAGCAGCAATGTAATTTTTGGAGAGCAGTGGCTTCTCCTCGCAGCCCTGCCATGTACACCATTGTTGTTCAGTGTTCTTCTGATGGTGGACTCATGAACATTAACATTAGGCAATGTGAGAGAGGCCTCAGTTTGCTTAGAAGTTACCTTGGGGTCCTTTGTGACCTCACCAACTATTACACGCCTTGCTCTTGGAGTGATCTTTGTTGGTCGACCACTCCTGGGGAGGGTAACAATGGTCTTGAATTTCCTCCATTTGTACACAATCTGTCTGATTGTGGATTGGTGGAGTCCAAACTCTTTAGAGATGGTTGTGTGACCTTTTCCAGCCTGATGAGCATCAACAACTCTTTTTCTGAGGTTCTCAGAAATCACCTTTGTTCGCACCATGATACACTTCAACAACCATGGGTTGTGATGAGCAGACTTTGATAGATCACTGTTCTTTAAATAAAACAGGGTGCCCACTCACACCTGATTGTCATCCCATTGATTGAAAACACCTGACTTTAATTTCACCTTCAAATTAACTGCTAATCCTAGAGGTTCACATACTTTTGCCACTCATTAATATGTAATATTGGATCATTTTCCTCAATAAATAAATGAACACGTATAATATTTTTGTGTCATTTGTTTAACTGGGTTCCCTTTATTTACATATTGGACTTGGGTGAAAATCTGATGATGTTTTTGTTTATATTTATGCAGAAATATAGATCATTCTAAGGGGTTCACAAACTTTCAAGCAGCACTGTAGCCATTATTAAGGATTTATAGCTGCTTTTACAACTAATTATCATGACACAGTACTAGTCTTCCTGGTTTTCACAAATGATTTAAACAAGTATGAGGCTAACGCCAAACAGACAAGGCATTCAATAACCACTAGGTGGTGCTGCTATAATTTTAAATTACGACCGGTACATCCAGTTCTCTGCTCAGCTCGTCTGACTAAATAATTCGATTAATACGTATTTACAAAATAATAAATTGCCAGTAGTAAAAACTAATTTAAACATTTTGTTTAAGAACTGATGGAGCTGTTCTGAAATACATGGTCAGATTTTTTGTTGTTTTACTCTTTTTGTTTATTTGTCAATTTAACTTCTTATGTTTCTTGTGTTGAATCCTGGACTTGGTATTGGGAAGACTTCTGTTTATGTCCTGGTTTAAAATCAGTTTTCCAGCACACTTTATAAATCCTCCAACCATGCCAGTATTTTACAGCATTTTTACAATGCAGTATGTTTTGTAAGTTTTTTGTTATTATATTTTACTTTTTTTGTTTTCTACATTTATCCGTAGACAGGAGCTTTCCACATATTAACTTTAAATAAGAATTTTTGTTGCTAAATAAACCAAGTTTTAATACTAAACCACTTCATGTAACACCTGTTAACAATATTAAATATATAGTATGTCAGTTTATTCATGCAAGATTAATTCATTTGAATCACTGGTTTTAAACATGACATTAATATTTACTTCATATAACAGAATGCATGCCATGTAATTGTTTGTTGTTATGGAACTAAGAAGAAATGTAAACAAAAAGGTAGATCAAACATATTTCAAAATGGAAAAATGTTATAGTTAAATTGGTGCACCAGTTAAAACCTGGAAACACCTAGTTGAAGGTGGGAATACACACTGAACAGCACATATAAGCAATTCTAAATCATGAAATTACAGTACACAATGATTAATAAAAATATTAGTATATGCCAAATGAATTAATTGTCAGGATCCACGCCCTACCCCTGATTTTTCTGTGTTTTCGCGGTTGTGGGCGACCCGGACTACATCGCCCACAATCCCCTGCGGGATTAATATGGCCGCGGATCCCACCTGAGACTCTGAGCTTTGGTTTAATGACCCCGACTCTGATTTGTTGTTGACTTGATTGCTAATCGCACTTTGCGGTAGCATTGACTCGGTTTCACCCGAGCGTTGGAGTGTGTTCTTTGTTTTCTCCCTGCTGGATTACCTTTTTGTTGCGGCCCCGTCTGCTGTATTTAACTTTGTTGTGTTTTCGAACTCTTGTGTTTGCGACCCCGTCTGCTACGTCATGTGCGCGGCTGTTTCCGCAGATGTGCACTTTCTGTTTTGGGTCCCTTCCACATTTTTGTAGCTCTCTGTTGCCCCACGCTGACCTCCGTGGTTTTATGTCAGCCTCTTAGCTTCACATTAGCTCTCTGTAGCTTCACATAAACCTCCGTTGTTTCACGTTAGCCTCTGCAGCTTCATGCTAGCCTCCGTAGTTTCACGCTAGCCCCCCGTACCCTCACACTAACCTCCATGACCTATTGCTACTTTCCATAGCTCCTCCCAAGTCGGCATTAGCTTCACTACGGACATTAGCCGGCATTATGTCCCTAATCCCTGCCGGCATTAGCCTTTCTCTGGCTTCTTCCTGCTTCCCTCTGTATTTGTAGTTTGCGTTCTTTTCCTGGTTTTCGGTTTGCTGTGTATTTCTGGGTTCTGTTATTTCCTAGTGTAGTTCGTGGTGTTATTTCTTAGTTATGCATTTCTAGCTTCTGTGTCTTAATAGTTGGGCTTAACTGTGTGTATTCATGGGTTTTTGTGTTATCACCTCCCGTGTTTGGTCATTGCTTTGTTTTCCCTGCTTCTTGGACCTGTGTTTTTGTTTAATAAACTATCTATTTTGCTGGAACCTGTATCTTCGTCTGCTCTCGCTCACCACATCCTAACAGAATGCTACCACCATGGCAGTTTATTGAACAGTGCAGGACCAATTGCAGGCACTTTCTCTCCAGCCATTAGCCACTGTTTGTCCGGCATCTGCTGGCCCCCCGCTCGCAGGCTTCCCCGAGGGTCCCTCTGGGCCCAGGACCAATGCTCTTCCTGATGACTTCCAGAGCACGTTTCATCCAGAGAACGTCCAGACTGTTCCTGGGGATGTCCAGAACACTGCATCTCCGGAGGCTTTTCCAGAGATCATCCATTCCTGAGAGGCCTTCCCAGAGACCGTCCTTTCCCAAGGGGCCTTCCCAGAGGCTGTCTGTACCTGAGAGGCCTTCGCAGAGGCCGTCTGATCTCCAGAGGCCTTCGCAGAGGTCGTTGGTTCCTGGCAGGCATTTCCAGAGGTTGCCTGTTCCCGGGACCTTCCAGAGGATGTCCAGAGTGCGATGCCTCTTCCAGAGGATGTCCAGAGCACGTTTCGTCCAGAGGATGTCCAGACCGCCGTGTTTCCTGAGGATGTCTAGAACGCTGTGCTCCTAGAAGTCATCCGTTCCCGTGAGGCCTTCCCTGAGGTCATCTGTTCCCAAGAGGTCTTCCCTGAGGTCGTCTGTTACAGTGAGGCCTTCCCTGAGGTTGCCCTGCCCAGTTTCTCTTCTGAGGACACCTGTCCTGAGTCCTGATCCACGGACATCTGCACATGCTTCAAGGACCTCCCTTGCTGTGCCAAGCTGAGAAGGTATGCTCCTGTTCTGAGGACTCCTGTGTCTGAGCCTGATCACGCTAATCTCCGTAGCTCCATGCTAGCCTCCGTAGTTTCACACTAACCTCCATGGCTTATTGCTACTTTCCATAGCTCCTCCCAGGTCAGCGTTAGCTTCGCTACGGGCATTAGCTTCTTCCTGCCGGCATTAGAATTTCTCGGATTTCTTCTTGCTTCCCCCTATGTATTTGAAGTTGCTTTCTTTTCTTGGTTTTTGGTTGTGCTGTGTATTTTCTGGGTTCTGTTATTTCCTAGTTGCAGTTCGTGGTGTTTTATTTCTTAGTTTTATGCCATTTCTAGCTTCTGTGTCTTATAGTTGGGCTTAACTGTGTGTATTCATGGGTTTTTGTGTTAGACACCTCCCGTGTTTGGTCATTGCTTTGTTTTTCCCTGCTTCTTGGACCTGTGTTTTTGTTTTAAATAAACTATCTATTTTGCTGGAACCTGCATCTTCATCTGCATCTGCTCTCGCTCACCACATCCAAACAGAATGCTACCACCATGCAGTTTTTTATTGAACAGTGCAGGACCAATTGCAGGCACTTTCTCTCCAGCCATTAAGCCACTGTTTTTTTGTCCGGCATCTGCTGGACCCCCCGCTCGCAGGCTTTTCCGGAGGGTCTTCTGCTGGCCCCCAGGACCCAATGCTCTTCCTGATGACTTCCCAGAGCACGTTTCATCCAGAGAACGTCCAGACTGTTCCTGGGGATGTCCCCAGAACACTGCATCTCCGGAGGCTTTTTTTTCCCAGATCATCCATTCCTGAGAGGCCTTCCCAGAGACCGTCCTTTCCCAAGGGGGCCTTCCCAGAGGCTGTCTGTACCTGAGAGGCCTTCGCAGAGGCCGTCTGATCTCCAGAGGCCTTCGCAGAGGTCGTTGGTTCCTGGCAGGCATTTCCAGAGGTTGCCTGTTTTCCCGGGACCTTCCCAGAGGATGTCCAGAGTGCGATGCCTCTTCCAGAGATGTCCAGAGCACGTTTCGTCCAGAGGATGTCCAGGACCGCCGTGTTTCCTGAGGATGTCTAGAACGCTGTGCTCCTAGAAGTCATCCGTTCCCGTGAGGCCTTCCCTGAGGTCATCTGTTCCCAGAGGTCTTCCCTGAGGTCGTCTGTTACAGTGAGGCCTTCCCTGAGGTGCCCTGCCCAAGTTTCTCTTTCTGAGGACACCTGTCCTGAGGTCCTGATCCCACGGACATCTGCACATGCTTCAAGGACCTCCCTGGCTGTGCCAAGCTGAGAAGGTATGCTCCTAGTTCTGAGGACTCCGTGTCTGAGCCTGATCACGCTAATCTCCGTAGCTCCATGCTAGCCTCCGTAGTTTCACACTAACCTCCATGGCTTATTGCTACTTTCCATAGCTCCTCCCAGGTCAGCGTTAGCTTCGCTACGGGCATTAGCTTCTTCCTGCCGGCATTAGAATTTCTCGGATTTCTTCTTGCTTCCCCCTGTATTTGAAGTTTGCTTTCTTTTCTTGGTTTTTGGTTTGCTGTGTATTTCTGGGTTCTGTTATTTCCTAGTGCAGTTCATGGTGTTATTTCTTAGTTATGCATTTCTAGCTTCTGTGACTTGTGTGAAAATCTGATGATGATTTTTGGTTATAGTTATGCAGAAATATAGAAAATTCTAAAGTGTTCACAAACTTTCAAGCAAGTATGTCTTATTGAAAATCATGTCTTGCCATAATGCTTACTCTGGATACATATCCTGTCAAATTACAGTCTGAATAGGAAAATAAACAAGCTATATCTACCAATTATACTACCAATGGCAGACATTATGCACTCACCACACTTGGAAGATGTTAATTATGGATGTGATTCCTCACTGATGCAGAAAGAATTATGGAATCATCAACCAAAATATCACAGTTGGCACAATTAGTACTTCGTTGCACCTCCTCATGCTTTTACAATTGATTGAATTCTTTGAGATATGGACTTAAATAAAGATGTACAATATTCTACACCAAGTTGGTTGTACCTTTCTGGAATAGTGGATAACAGATCAACTTTGTAGGATGGAGCCTTGTCATGGACAAATTCTTCAAGTTCTTAAAATTTCAGATTGGGATTGAGATCCAGCCTCTTGCCTGGGTAGCAAACGTCTTCCTGAAGAAAAACTTTAAAACTTATTGCTCTGTGATAAAATGCATTATTATACTGAAAAACCTTGTCTATTTTCTACAGATTGAAATGAGAAAAGTCTCAAATTGTTATATATATCACCGCATCATAAATGAGTGGGGGAATACGATTGGTTTCTTCAGACAGCCATCTTTAAATGTTTCATTACAAAAGGGCTGTTTGGAAAGGCATGGCTTAGTGGAAGGACACAAAAATGGTCTAAAAAGGGTTTCAGAGTCTTTAACTACCCCTCAGATTACTGTTCAGAGTATTAAGATGTAGAAAGTGTATGGTATCATTGAAGACTTGAAAAAATTGGGCTGTCCCTCCAAACTGGGTAATTGCGGTAAGAAGAAATTGATCAGGGATGCTTCCAAGAGGCAAGTGGAAATTTTAAAGAACTTGACACTTGATCATGACACTGGTCAAACTGTGCATGTGACAAGCTTTACACATACCTGGCAAATATAAGGCCTCTTCTGAAGTGCCACAGTTGTGGCCATGTGGCAAAAGGTTTCATAGTCAGATGAGGCCAATATGGCACTTTTTAGACTGAAATTTAAAAAAAACTTGCAGCCCTTTCCTAGGCAGCTGAAAATGGGGCGATGAACAACAACACACGCATGTGCCATGTCCTAACCTACCTCCCCCCCCAACAAAATAAAAACCCAAAAGATAAAAGCATAAGAAGAATGTGAGTGTCCTTCAGTGCCCAAGTCAATCTGATAGAAAATCTTTTGATGAATTTGAAGAAGACAGTATATTGTTGCTCACCATGAAATTTGACTTAACTTGGAACAACTTTGCAAGAAAGAATGGTCAAATATTCCCTAATCTATGTGTGCAAAGCAGGTAGAGACTTTCCCAATCAGATAGATATCTGTAATTAAAGCAAAACATGGCTTTATTATTTTCTTTTCACTTTTGAACACTACATTCTAGTTTTTCATGTTTTATTAAATTTCAGAACTGTTCCCTTCCTCTTGTTACTTGGATGTAGTAAGCCAAAATGTGTAAATATAGCTAGAAAAAAGATCTTTTAATAAGTTTTGATTTCTGTCTGTCGTAAATAGCAATTAATGCTGGAAGTGTTGTTAAACAATCCAAATAAACAACCACATTTAGAAAATTACACTCAGGCAATGAATATCACAAATGTTAATTGGACATTTGCAACTTATCCTGCGGATTGACTACAACTGCAGTTGGCAAATTGGACCATATAAATTTCTAATTAAAGTCAGGGCAAACTAAGCATTACTATGTGAGTGACCTCAGTTACAAGCTAAATCAATGACTAAAACTGTTAAACAATACATTTAACCTGACTACTGCTGAAATTGAGCATTTGATAGTAAGGGACTTGCTCCAGGGCCCAACTGTGGTAGCTTGGCTAGGACTCATAAGTCTGTAACTCTTTGTGCATAGCAACAGACAAGCTACAGTCAGTAACTGTAACGACAAAGTGCATCTTTATGGAACAAATCAGTGGTTCCCAAACTTGTTCTGCAGTGCCCCCCTTTTGTAGATAAGAATATTTATCTCTGACTCCAACACACACATACACGTCTTTTGATTCCTAACTCCACTGATGTTATTTAAGACATTGTAATTTATACAAAACTGCCACTTCGTATTGAACAAAGCAAAATAAAGTGATAAATCACATTTACAGTCGAATTAGTAATTAGGCTTAAAAGCAGAATATGAAGTACATATTGTACAACACCAAATCAGAAAAAGTTGGGACAGTATAGAAAATGCATATAAAAAAACACACAGTATTTCTGACTTTTATGTCATTGCAGACTGTATGAACCTGAGATTTTTCATGTTTCGTCTGTTCAACTTCACTTCATTTGTTAATAAACATCCAGTCCTGCATTTCAGGCCTGCAACACATTCCGAAAACAGTTGGGAGGTTAAAGCATTTACCACTTTGTAATGTTGCCATTCCATTTCACCACACTTAAGAGACGTTTGCGTACAGAGGATACCAAGCAATTTAGTGTTTCAGGTGTTATTATGTCCCATTCTTCCTGCAAACACGTCTTAAGGGCACGTCTTAAGGGGTCGTCGTTGTTGCATTATTTGTTTCAAAATTCTTCACACATTCTCTATTGGGGACAGGTCAGGACAGCAGCCAGACCAGCGCAGTACCCCTACCATCTTATTTATTTAAGAAAGTATTTAGAGAAAGATGGTAACTTCCATCTTTTGTAGAAGGGGGATGGTGAGCTAAAGGCTGAGGTATTAGGGTTTGTTAGGGTCAGATTCTGGTGCAACTGGCTCCTTACTTTTGCCACTCTTTGAGCATTTTTTTCCTGCCTAGTGATGTCAGCTCTGTTCGCCACGAGCTTTCTTTGTGATATACTAAGTGTTCACTGATTATCTGCTCCATATTTGTGAGTTGTCTAGTTATCGGGTGTATCTTTGTTTCCCATTCAATGCGTCGTAGGCGCTGTATTTTTATCAGCTCTTTTTTTAATTCATTACTAGCTCTAAATTGCCCCCTTCCCAAGTTTTTTGAATGTGTTGTAGGCCTGAAATTCAGGAAAGGATGTTTATTAACAAATGAAATGAAGTTGACAAGAAATAACTCAGGTTCATAATGTCTGCAATGAAATATGTATTTTTATATGCATTTTCCATATTGTCCCAACATTTTCTAATTCGGGGTTCTATATGAAACATTTATCAACCTTGTATAGACTATCTTACTGAGTACTCATCAGTTGTTTCACCCCTTATGAAACACTGAATGCAGGATATGTCACATTTATCTTCAGCTTGATATGCTTTGCAAACACATTGGGAACTTTCGTTTCACTTTGTAAGTTTGAAACTTGACTCTGCATGAAGCTATGAGTTGTTGATGCTGAAATAGATATGGGATAGATCAGCACATTTCTTCAGATATTTGTACCGTGCAATCTTGATAAACACTTTCAGTATGTACAGTACTGTAGAACAGATGAATACACATTGAAATCAACAGGTTCCATATTAATTAACTTTTGGTGACTGTTAACACGAATACAAAAAGGAATTTGTCAAGTCCTCATTAAATGGTAACATTACAATGGGCGATTTTCTTCATGAAGTTTTTTTTGGGTGTATTTTATGGATTTTGGACTGTTGATTATGGAAATCATCTGGGTCACATATAGATTTTTTTGTCTTTTTGTGATTTCCTATCATATTTTAATTCTACTAGAGTTGTAGTGAAGACCGCTAGAGCCAAGTCCGAGTCAAGACCAAGACCGAGACACATTGAGTCTGAGTCAAGACCAATACTGGAGTTGCCGAACCCGAGACCAGATTAAGATTTTTTTAACATACAAGAATAAAAAGATGAAAATGGAAAAACACATTATACATTCATTATATTATACATAATATTATTATAATTATTAATAAATAATAGAATATTTCATTATAGATTTTGTAAAATATTAACATTATATTATATTAACATTAAATTATATATAGCCTAAAATTATTAGGAACCATGCAGTTCTGCAGGGTGACACTTGAGATAAACGTGCTGGAATTGGAACAGCAATCTCTATCATGCATGTGTCAACTAGAATTGGTGCTGATTACACCTGACTAGAAGCACCTGCTCATGCAGGTGTTCTAAAGCAATTTGAAAGCAGTGTCTCTTGTTGCATCCTTGACTTTGAGGCTGACTTTGTCTTTGACGTTGATTTGACTTTGACTGACCTTTTGGTGCAAGGTATTTAGGGAAAGACGGTAACTTCCCTCTTTTGTAGAAGGGGGATGGTAAGCTAAAGGCTGAGGTAATAGGCTTTGATAGGGCCAGATTCTGGTGCGAATGGCTCCTTACTTTTGCCACTCTTCGAGCGTATTTCCTGCCTAGTGATGTCAGCACCGTTCGCCACGAGCTTTCTCTTTGATATACTAAGTGTTCACTGATTATCTACTCCATATTTGTGAGTTTGTTCTAGTGATTGGATGTTGCTTTGTTTCCTGTTCGCTGCGTCGTAGGCTCTGTATTTTTGTCTCTTTCCTTTTGTTTCTCTGAGCATTTTTTCCTGCTGAGTAACGTCAGCTCAATTCGCCGCTGCGACGTAAGCTTCCACTCTGAACTACTAAGCATTCATTAATTATATCTACTCAGTATTTGTGAGCTTACACTAGCTATCGGTGTTGCTTTTGCTTCCCGTTCACTGCCTTGCAAGCGCTGTTTTGTTATCAGAATTTTCCTTTTGTTATCGCGAGCTCAGCGTGTGATTCACGAACTGTTCATGGAACCAAGTCAGTGCTTTAGAGTCGGCACGTTTGAACCAGCTCTTCCGCGTTTATCTCGTTCTTCATGCCGCCAGGTTGGCTTTATTAGCTTGAAGTCTTCTTCTCAGTAGATTCAAAATAAAACTGGTTCATTCACTCGATACTAAATGAAAAGAGCAATCTTGGTGCTGTTAGACAATCTAAGTGCAGATTTTATTTAGGCATGTAGAACAAGTACTGATTTAATCTGTTTGAATGGCTTGCTGATATTCAGTAATGATAGGAAAAAAAATCTGTTTATAATTAACATTAGCTCAGACAGACACATTGGCTGGTTTCGACAACAATTTCTGAGTTCACCTTACCCCGAGGCTGAGTACAAATGAGTTCAAGCCTGAGATGAGACAGAGACTGCTCATTTATAAGACCGGACTTGAGTACTAAAACACTAATCTCTAAACTCACTAAACTCTACTATTATATTGCACACAAAGCAAGCCCATTAACTCTAATTAGGATGACTGGTGGCTTAGCAGTTAAGGTACTAGATATGGGCCAGAAGGTCCAGAGTTCAAATCCCACCTCTGCCAAGCTGACACTGTTGGGTCCTTGAGCAAGACCCTTAACCCGTAATTGCTAAGATTACAAGACTGTATCAGTTGTAAGTCTCTCTGTATAAGGGCGTCTGCTTAAGTGAAATAAATGTAAAATTGGTGACCAAGGCAAAAACATGAGAGTGTGGCTAAGAGGAACATGGAAACCAATGCCATTTGCAGTCCCAGTGACATGGTGAGAACAGAAGAATCATGTGACTGACTGTTACTTCTGTCTGACCAATGTATCTCTACTAAAAATCAGAAATCTGTGGAATGCCCCAGTCTGCCTTCAGCCATGAGTCCAGTACCATGATGGCAGTTTGCCAGTACCAGAGACAAGGAGTGTAGACAAAACAGATGAAGATGTCACAGCACATGAGCCAGATGTTGGACACTGAATTCTTTATGCCTTATTATCCTCATCTTAAATGACCTGCTCAGGGTCTTAGAGACTGAGATTTGTCAAAAACGAATGCAAAAATTCTGGGTTCAAGATTGAATGAATAAGGTTGGCTGTCACCAGGAACAAAAATTTATAAAAATCTTTTGGAAACATAAAGAACATTTGACAACTTCCTTAAGTAGGTTGACAACCTGTTTCTGCAACGACACTGATGGATTGTTCATGGCTTTGGGTTTTATACATGGAACCAAAATGGTATCTATTTGTTTGTTTAGAAAAGCACACACGTTAAGCCTGAAAGCTGTGCTGTGGTATGCAGAACACATAAAAGAAACCTAAAATAGCCTGAAACCATTGTTGGAACACATACAGTACAACAACTACAGCTGGAACACCTGTGGTGATCTAAAAGTATTGGCACTGCTACTAGGAATGTAGCTTGGATACACAAAGTACTGTTGTTTCCATTGTGAATGGGACAACCATGATAAAGGATCACATTACATCAAAAAGAACTGGCCGCTTCGTAAGCATTTCGTTCCAGGTCAGAAAAGTGTAGCACATAAACCACTTGTCAACACAACAAAATACATCTGCCTCCTCTCCATTTAAAAACTGAGTTTGATGGAAAAAATGTGTGAAAGCAATGAACAAAGAAGTTTTCAGTATTTGAGATGTTTCCAAGAATAAATGATGCCAAAATTAGGTATTTTCTTGGTCCACAATGCAAACAGATCTTTAACGCCATTGAGTTTGAAGAACTGCTAGTGGAACCAGAGAAAATAGCATGGACGTCATTTAAAGAGGTTGTTGAGAATTTTCTTGGCAACTACAGAATACCAAACAGCATTGAACTGATTAACAACATGCTTAAACCATACAAAACCATGGTAACCAGGATTTCTTCCCTGCTGTTCTTTGTGCAGTCAGTGACTAATATGGTGAAAGGTTTCACCAGGACATTGCTACCATGGAAAAGCTGTATCAGAGCAATTGGAATCCGTGTATGTTAGCTGATTATTGTTGGACACGAAAGGCATCAGGTGCAGAATCAAATGATGCTGAGTACAAATGTTCTAACATTTTGAGCTCAGTTGATCAAATAGTGTGGCAGCATCATTTTAAACATAATATGATTCAAAGCGCGTACATTCAATGAATGTTTCTTAATTTTTGTCCAAATTTTTACATGAGACAGCAAATCTGAAATAAGTAATTGTTCAGATTGACAATGTATATCAATAGTCTCAGGAAGCAAAACTTTTCAACAGTCTAGTGTTATTATTCCATTATTGAGTATACGTCCATAGGCTTTCCATTTTATTGTTATAATTTATTCACTGTACAATTCATCATATCTTATATACCTATAATATATCTGTATAGTATATAACAAACTTTTTAAGACTACAGTGTAACCTAATATAGTAGCAGATCATCCATGGTCTTTAGAATAAGAGAAGTTCAGCTCTACTCTTTTGGTTCTGAATAAGACAATTCTGGTGTTCACACACTCCTCCACGGTCTCCATGGTGATGAAAGGCCCTCTGCAGTCTCCATAGCAATGCTTCAGCAGTACCCTATAAGCACAGCGCAGGCTTTTTAGATCTAGCAATAGGTTCCGCCAAGGCCTGGACTGCGTTACAGTGGCTTTGCGATCAGGACGTCGGAGAAAGTTTAACCAGAATCAACATTTGAGTTTCTGTCAATTTGAGCCCTGTGGGCACAGTTTAGCTGGAGTTTGTGGTGCCTGTTTCAACACTTTACCCTCTGTAAACAATAAAATCACAAGTTTTAAGAGATTTGAGGTCTGATGATGATATTGAGCAGTCAAAGGCTCTTAATAACAGCTTTTTGACTCTATGATATCCTTCTTATTACCCATATTACACAACACCATCTACATTTTTATGGTATTTATTCTGTGCACCACACAGAGCCTGGACAAGAAAATATAATCTGTTTTGTGCTATGTTTATCCAGTTGATCAACCCATCGTCATTGAACAATAAGATGCAACTCTGGAAAGAAGCAACAATAATTTACCCACTGAGCTTATTCTAGTCTGTCACTACCCCAGGTTTGGAAAGTGGGAGAAACAACTGGACCAACAATATCTAATTTAACAAAACAAGGACAGCTGTTCACTTTTCTATCAGTCAAATTCTCCAATATCCCTCTCCTGTTTATGAGTATAACTGATAGTATTATAAATTTAAGTAACCAAATAGCCTATGCCTTCTTACTTCTGTTGAAATGCTAACTGTGGCTGGAATAACTATGGCATAATAAAAACAATGACAAAAATATGTATTTGAATGGAGAACGATAATTCTGTGCCTCAAAACACCAAATCAAAGCTTATTGGAGCTACATAGTTACCCCAAAGGTGAAGACATGAATATCAAACACCACTTTTGAGATACTGAAAAAAGTTAAGATATAATTTCAGTTAGTTCATAAGGTATTGTAAGTACCCAGGAAAAAAATGTACTGTGAATGTTCATAGTAAAACACTTTTAATATGAACTTTCACAGTTTGACCATGAAGTTCACAGTTCTGCTATGATTTTTTTAATGGTTTTTGACCACTTCATGATTCTACTGTGAAATTTCATAGTAAAACTGTAAACTTGGTGGACAATGAACAGACCATGAATTATTTCACAGGTGTACTATGAATTTTGGTGGTAATTTGGCCATGTCATTGTTCCACAGTCAAATTTCACAGTACATTTTTTCCTGGGTATGTGAGTTGTATTCAACCATAATGCATTTCTCAAATATGCATTCTCAAATAGACATTGTTCATTTTTGCTATCAGTTCTGGTCAGTTGGTGGATTATACCAAATTTAATTAAAGTAAATTTAAAAAAATGCATAAACTGGGAATAAATTACATGCCTCTGAAAGGTCTGTTATACAAGATTAAGGTACTTAAAATGACTTAAAAGTACTTACATAACTAATAATGCAGTAAATATACTGTGTCCTCATGGGCTACTTTGCTTCTCATCATCTCAGCAGGTAGCAATATATGCATACGTTATATTTGAACATGACTTTTTTACGTTTATTGATTTATTTAACGTCGCTATCAGCATCAGTGGCCATGTTCAGCAACACACACAAGGTCAATTAACCTAACATGCATGTCTTTGGACTGTGGGAGGAAACCAGAGTACCCAGAGTAAACCCATACAGACACGGGGAGGACATGCAGACTCCACACAGAAAGGACCCAAACTGTTCACCCTGGGATTGAACCCAGGACCTTCTTGCTGTGAGGCGGCGATGCTACCCACCGAGCCATCGTGCCGCCCTTGAACATGACTGGATGGCCTCCTGCTTCCAAATACTGCTGGAGGAGGCATACATTTAAAAGCACAGTTAGAAAGCAACTTATGTATGTGCGCCAGTACGAATTTTTAAAATGATAATACTGTTACTATTATAGATTTTCTGAAGAAACATGTGTCACACTTTATCATTTTGTTTATAATATTGTACTTTTTCGATTTAGAAACACCAATGTTTGGGTTTAACCTTTCGAGCGAATGCTCTACAAAACCCCACATAACATACTCCACCAATCCGGGAAGTGTGAAGCGGTACTAGTCCCACCCATGGCTCCGCCCACCATCCCTGCTGCTAGTGCAGGCTGTTGGCCGTCACTGATGTGGAGGACGTCATCTGGCTTTAACATGTAGGCTAGCTAGCACAAACGCCGCTCGAGCTCCCACATTTAGTAGCATTTGGCGGTTTATAAGCGACACTGGAACCGCGTGGCGCCTGGTGCTAAATATGTGTGAAAAAGCTCATCACGAGAGGAGTACCTCCGTTACTCTACACTTAGACTTCATCGTGTGAAGTCACCCGCGCGAGCTAGCTTGCTATCTGGCGTAGCTAACGAACAGCTAAGTGTGCTGCGCTAGCCGTGGCCGTGCACCACCATAAAGCAGTACAATTATTCGATGTTCAAAGCTAGAGGGAGGGAAGTCGAGTCGTCGTCTGTTTGTGAAAGGACAAAGTCCATCCTAAGAAAATGTAAGTCGTCTTTTAATCTTCCGACAAAGCCGATAGCTGCGTTAGCCTAGCCAAAGCAGCTAGCTGTGTTTTGTAACACTTGACACTGGTTCAGACTGACTGCCTGCCTGCCTGCATGTCTGCCTCAGTTTTCAACACAGTCTTACTAAGTAACGTGTGACAAACTAGTATTCTACCAAACGTGTCAAATTTCACTTTTTTATGATATGCTGCTTGGTTTGGAACGCAGCACCGGTTTAACAAAGCAGTTGCATAATGTTTACATTTGTGACTGGTGTGTAATGTAATAATCAGAATCAGATTTATTGGCCAAGTGTGTTCACACACAAGGAACTTTGCTTCAAGAAATAGCCATTCTAGAGCTAAAAGGCAAACGACAGGCAGTGTACGTGTTCTTAGGGTCATTACAGAATTATACAATATATAGAAGCAATGTATATATTGCAGGAGACAATCATACACAAGGTGTGGTGTTCATGTGAGGTGTTGGAATCGTACAACACAGTACTTGTCAAGGGAGGAGAGTGTAATAACTATTTGAGAAAACATGAGGATAGTGTGATTTCTATAGAATGTAGCAAATTGTCAGCTCTTAAAGAGGGTGATGACATTATTGGGAACAAAATGGGCCTGTGTCTGGCTGTATTTGTATACACTAGGGGTGTAACTCACAATTCGATTCAGTTCACGACACTGAGTTTGATGATTTGATTTTACATTTGAATATAAACACTTTTTTCCTGAAGTGTAAGCGATGCAAAACTATGCCTATTTTCTTGTACAAGTTCTGTATGTATGTAAAAATGTTTGGTTGTAGCTTCACCCTATCATGTGTAACTGTTGTTACTGCAAAAAAAATGTGGTGTTGTGACAGTTTCACCAAATTTAAATAACGAAATGCTCTCTTAAATTGAAAACAAGCGAGCTCACAAAGTAGGCTACATAAACAAGCTCACTGAAGACGTTATTGCACCCTCTGGTGTTCAACATTGCAATTGCATTACATGGTATAATAAACAGAACACATTGTCCAACTCCACGATGCACATTTTTGCATCGCTATGCCCCTAGCATCCCATAAACTGAGGTCATACTTGGCTATTTGTATTATGAGCCAATATTGCAAACAGGCCGCGTTGATCAGAGAAGTAATGCTATTAAACCGGTTGTATTTGAGTCACATATTACAGGCATTTAGACGTTTATGGCGACTGATTTTCCTAGAAAACAAACTGTTTGAACTCATCTCAGATCGATTAAATCGTACTTTGCTGTGGTAAGTACGTAGATAAACATACATTGTGAAATGTAAAGCCTCTAATCATTCAGCATTATGAATCTGACTTCAATTACAGTACCTCTTTAGTCATATTGTAAACCACAAAGCAATCTAATATAAAATGTCACAACAGTAGTAAACCTTTAAACGCTGATTTACTTCATGGTTACTGATCATGGGTTGTTGTCTTGTCATTTAAATGAAACTGGAGTTTTGTGGTGTTAACTAAATAAACTTCCTTCTAAAATCCGCCTGTATCTTATATTTTAATCGTTGACTTTTAAATAATTCAGCTATTCAGTAGACCGTTTGTCACACAGTCAATCTTGCTAGTAAATAATATGAAGACATGCTTCTACAGTGTGGCACTGATTACAGTTGAAAGACACAGTGGATTGGTTTTATGTTCTGGTTTCCTGAGATTACTGTCCCAAGTCATTTGACTGAGTACATCAGATGTTTTATGTAATGTAAATAAAATACAAAGCAGTGTAGTGACATTACTGAATTGCAAGTCCAGGTAGAAAACCAATACAATTGGGGAAAAAAACCCATCTAAAACATGAAGTGAATTGATATTCACCTTATGGTTTGCCAACATGGATTGATGTCCTGTGTCATTTATCTCAGTAAATATTATGTTTTGCTTTATTGAAATAATATGGAATGTTACTGATATGCAAGCTCACCTAAAAACTACAAAGGTGATAATACTTAGAATATTCTCATAAATTTTCCAAGTGTATCGCTGTCTCAAACTTGGTTTGTTTTTGTATGTGCATTGCTTTTGATGTGTTGATAATTGAGCGTGTTTCAGAATGTAGGTATTTGTGCATTTTTCAGGATTTCTTAATGTGATGAGAAATGGTTTCTGTTTGTAATCCCTTCTGCTGGATTTGGTCTGACCTGGCAACCTTAGTTACCCAGTAGTCGCTTTACAGAGAGTACCTTAACCTTTAAAGATGCTCTTGCTGCAGTGCTTTTTTTTTTACTGAATACATTTTCCTGAAGCTAATTTCTATTCACATTTCCTTGTAGTTGGAATAGAAATGAAGACTTGCTGGCTTAAAGTACACTTACTTGAAGTCTAAGTGTAGTAGTTGAATTCCACCAATAAAAACCAATATGATTGCAGAACTTAATTTACACAATAACTTACACTCTACAAAAAGATGAGATGTGAGAGTTACACCTGCCAAAGTTTTTGTGATGCAGTTTTATTCAGTTTGCAAACACTGGTGCTATGTATTTATGCTACATATATTTTGCCCCTGCTGCTTCAGAACTTTACGAAAGGTCATGAAATTGCTAAACTCTGCAGAGGGCTTTTAATTTGAAATGACGGATGGAGAGCGAAATGAAAGTGGAGAGTGATTACACCCAAGGGAGAGGGAGAAGACGGGGAGAACAGAGAAAGGTAGATCAACTATTGTCAAGTTTAGATAGATTTTACAGTTGAAAAGTACATTTGCTATGTAACAAAGATCTGTCGCACACCAGCGCTGGGCACGCGCATGCAGGCACTTCATTACTCTGGGCACTGTTCACTTCATCACCGTGCCATATTTTGGCAGTAGTACATTAAATTAAAGCGATAACTGTGACCACATCAACTCTCAGTAAATGACACGCGACTTAAAATTTACACAGAGAAAGGGAGACGGTCTTTTCTGTAAACAAACAAATGCTTAAGGCCAAGTTAACTACTCGGGTAACGTTAGTACCAAGCATGATAAGTGATGTTCATTCTGGGAGAATTTCTTGATGAGAGAACCCTAGGGCTTTTATACATTTACATTTGTCATTTAGCGACTTCCAATTGATACAGTTTTACAATCCAAGCAATTGTGCTCGGACCCAACAGTGGCAGTCTGGCAGAGGTGGGTTTTGAACCCCGGACCTTCTGGTCCATGGTCCAGTACCTTAACCGCTAGTCCATCACAGTTTATAAAGAAACGTGTACAATTAAGTCTTCAAAGCCAGACTGTAGTCTTTGTGGGTCAAGATGCCATGTTTACAAATGTATGTAAATAACTTTTTGGGGGGGTTGGGTCCCAGAGGAAACCCTGCATACGGTAAAACAGTTTTGGTGGTGTATGCTTTGTGGTATACACCCGTGAGTACCCCCAACAGTGGTGTGAGGGGTACCTGCAACAGGGTGATAAAATGTTTTGCAATGTTGATTACCCAATACCTACCTTTAGGCTTCATCTCCTGGACGGTCCTGGAATAGATGGTTTTACTGAGTATACAGCTGTTCATGTTGACTATTAATTCACATGTATTGACTATTTACCACTGCTTGTTTGACTGGCCAAGTACATTCCCTTTGTGTTTAATGCTGTGACTGCTGCCAGTTGTGCTTCTCCAGTTTTGTACATCAGAGTGTGGCTAGACATGGTTGTTCTCAGGAAATCTGCACAAATTTGTGGCTCTGGGTGACAGCTTAGACTATATAGTAAGTACTGAGCTCCAAGTACTAGCAGTTAAAGTTAAGCCATGTTTAAGAGCTGAAACATGTTTCACCCTCACATTACAAGGCAATGTCATGTGGGCTATCATGTTTATTGGAATTAGAGATGGGTCCAGTCCGATCCTATATCGGTATCGGGGCCGATATTGACGTCATTCACCCATCGTATATTGGACGGGTAGGGCCGATCCACTTACTGATCCATATTCAATTCCACATCTTACCATGAGCATGCAGCAGCTTCAGTCTGCAACTGATTGAGCAAATGGTATTAGCAGTTGGTTTAACTAAAATGTAATTTGTGTGGAAATTTTTAAATCTGGAGATGCCGAAAAGCAAGACAGCAACAACTTAAACACAGTTCTAACAATAATAATCATCATTTTTATATATATATATATATATATATATATATATATATATATATACATACACGTATTTAGTTAGCCACTGATTGTGCAAGTTCTCCTTCTTAGAAAGTTGAGAGAGGTCTGTAATTTTCATCATAGGTACACCAGCTATGAGAGCAAAATGAGAAAGAAAAATCCAGGAAATCACATTGTAGGATTTTTAAAGAATTTAATTGTAAATTATGATGGAAAATAAGTATTTAGTCACCCACAAACAAGCAAGATTTTTGGATCTCACAGACCTGTAACTTCTTTAAGAAGCTCTTCTGTCCACAGCCTTGAACAGTCAGACTCCAAACTCAACCATGGCCAGGACCAAAGAGCTGTCGAAGGACACCAGGAAGAAAATTGTAGACCTGCACCAGGCTGGGAAGAGTTGAATCTACAATTGGCAAGCAGGTTGGTGTGAATAAATCAACTGTGGGAGCAATTGTAAGAAAATGGAAGACATACAAGACTAATGATAATCTCCCTTGATATGGGGCCCCACGCAAGATCTCATCCCGTGTGGTCAAAATGATCATGAGAACGGTGAGCAAAAATCCCAGAACTACACGGAGGGACCTGATGAATGACCTGCAGAGAGCTGGGACCAAAGTAACAAAGGCTACCATCATTAACACACTATGCCGAGGGGGACTCAGATCCTGCAGTGCCAGGTGTGCCCCCCTGCTTAAGCCAGTACATGTCCAGGTCTGTCTGAAGTTTGCCAGAGAGCATATGGATGATCCAGAAGCGGATTGGGAGAATATCATGTGGTCAGATGAAACCAAAATAGAACTTTTTGGGAAAAACTCAACTTGTTTGGAGGAAGAAGAATGCTGAGTCGCATCCCAAGAACACCATACCTACTGTGAAGCATGGGGGTGGAAACATCATGGTATGGGGCTGTTTTTCTGCAAAGGGGACAGGACGACTGATCTGTGTTAAGAGAAGAGTGAACAGGGCCATGTATCGTGAGATTTTAAACTTCCTTCAATCAGTGAGAGCATTGAAGATGGACCTTGGCTGGGTCTTCCAGCATGACAATGATCCCAAACACACCGCTTGTTCAATGAAGGAGTGGCTCCATAAAAAGCATTTCAAGGTCATGGAGTGGCCTAGCCAGTCTCCAGACCTCAACCCAATAGAAAATTTGTAGAGGGAGTTGAAAGTCCGTGTTGCCAAGCAACAGCCCCAAAACATCACTGCTCTAGAGGAGATCTGCATGGAGGAATGGGCCAAAATATTAGCTACAGTGTGTGCAAACCTGGTGAAGACTTACAGGAAACGTTTGACCTCTGTCATTGCCAACAAAGGTTATGTTACGAAGTATTGAGTTGAACTTTTGTAATTGACAAAATTCTTATTTTCCACCATAATTTACAATTAAATTCTTAAAAAATCCTTCAATGTGATTTCCTGGATTTTTTTTCTCATTTTGTCTCATAGTTGAAGTGTACCTATGATGAAAATTACAGACCTCTCTCATCTTTCTAAGTAGGAGAACTTGCACAATCAGTGGCTGACTAAATACTTTTTTGCCCCACTGTGTGTATATATAAAAAAAGTCCTGTATCAGTATTGGCAGTTATGCACTGTAATCGGATCCATCACTCGTTGCAGTTAGAAACAAAATATATTATTACCTTTGCATTATTACAAACAAAACAGTGTACCATGTCATGGTTTGTTGTATGACGTACATTAGTCGTTTAGCAGATCCCTTTATCCTTTATAGTGACTTCTGATACAGTTTCACAATCCAAGCAATAGTGGGTTAAGGGTCTTGCTCAAGGATCCAACAGTGGCAGATTGGCAGTGGTGGGATTTGAACCTCGGACCTTCTTAACTGCTAAGCCAACACAGTCCCTTATAAGCTCATCAGACAAAACATGAGTCATATCTATCAATAGCCGTGACTTACTGCTGAGTGTTGAAAGGTTTAGTACAAGGATGATTGTAGCATGAAACTTGACTGTCATTTTTGTACACATGAAGATTGACACAGAGATATTTTTTGGTGAAATGGGTTAATAGAATGGCTTCAAGGGTTTTTTGTGTTTAGCTTGGCGCAAAAGACAACCAGCACTAGGTTGCCACAGCAGTCACTAATAATATTGTAACTCACCACTGCGGGGAACAAGCACTCTGTTCCACATGTAGGTCATGCTTGGTGTGGCCGATACGGTGCCTGTATCAGCTGTACACATCACACCATGTCAGAGTCTTTACCTTTTGCCACATTACAGCCAGCTAGTTACAATAAGTTAAAACTAACATTTTATCCAGCTGTATTTAAACATTGTAACCCCCAACATAAAAAAATGGTTAAATGGTTCTGGTCAAGTATTAAAATCAACTTTGTCAAATATGTGGTTTGGAGAGTGATCAGCCTTTTGATTAATGTTTTGGCATAGATTGGTTAGTTACTTGGTATGTATGGCATGGTGGCAAGAAAGAAGCTTCTGAAGAAGTGCTGCTCTTAGTATTGTTTGCATGACTAATACCATGTTGTAATAGGTTTTATGGTGAGTTGAGAAGAAGATCTTTTTGGACTGAAATCCAAGTGCTATCTTTATCCAAAACCCAAAACAGCATGCCATCCAAAATACAGCATACCTACTGTGAAGGATGGGGTGGCAGCATTATGTAAGGGGGATGTAATTGACATTGTGTGGGTGGACTGCCTTGCTCCCCACCAATTGTGTCTGAAGTTGAAAGTTCTGGAGGGAAGAGTGGGTAGATATAGACCTTTGAAAGTGTCCTTTGGTGTCTTGCAACAAGATGTTAGTAACTTTAAAGTTGCGAGGTAAGGTCTACACTGATCTGAATTTTGGCCAGCAAATCCCACAGACGCTTGATCATAAGGAATTTAAAGGTCAAATCAGCACTTTGAATTCATGTTTCTCAAACCATTCCTGAACAAAAAGCCACTGGCTTTAGTAAATACAGCTGTTGTGAAAGGAAATACTTGGTCTGCAACAGTGTTTAGTGTTTAGGTCAAAGTAACATCCACGAGTGTCAGTACCGAAGGTGTTCCAGCAGGACATTGCCCAGAGCCTCACACTGTTTTTAAGTTTATGGTTGATCTTATATATTTAAGTTATATTACTCAGTTATTAGGTATAGTGTAACTTAATTCACTATTTCCAAGTTTGATTACACCATCAGTCCAATAAACAGTGAGCATAGCTGTAAGTGATGCTAGTTGTGGTGAACTACAAAAAAAAAGATGGCCCATTGAGTAATTCAACAGTACTGGTTATTAAAATGTGCAGTATAATAATCACATCAGATGCAGTTCATTGTTTTTGCCAAAGTAAATTTTGTCTAACAAACACAACAGATTGTTGTTATACTGTATACAATTTATGCAGTTCTGAGCTGCATGCAGTTTATCCCATCAGAAATTCATCTACTGGTAGTCCATTACTTTGTGACCACCTTTCACTTTTTGTTGCATTAAAAAATCTTTACGGGTGCAAACTATATTACTTTTAGTTTCAATAGGTCATGGTGGTGGTCTGTTTATTTTTTTGAGACGTAACATTTGCTGTAAGTAATTTTCTTTGCATATTGTTGTCATTGTCTGGATATTGGGAAATATTGTGATACCCAAGCTCAAATTGACTGCTCTGAACAGAGTCATACAAGCTCCAGTTTGAGAGAGACATCTTCATATCTAAACCTTACGTGATTGTTTGAATGCTGACTAGTGTGCATTTAGACAAGTTTGTGGTTTCTATGACATAATCAGAAAATCTATTGGGTTAAACTTGTACCCACACTTAGAAAGACAGATGTCCCAGAATAAATTCTAAATGTTTGGAAGATGTGGCAACCTAATTTGCAGTAATCAAACCCAGAGCAAAGACAGTGAGCATTGTCTGAGAACCCATTATTGAAGTTCTACTACCCCTGGTAAAAAAAAATATGGAATCACCACACTTGAGATGTTCACCAAACCTTTTTACTTAATGGAAATTACACATCACAGATTTGACACCAGTTATTTTTGTTTACTTGAACATCCTGGCTTCGTTTTGCACACATGAAGCAAACTAAAAAGTTTTAATTGCTGTCACATTTAATAAAGAGGCCACATCAAGTAGGGGGAGTAGTTATGGAATTACTGAATGTTAAGGGTAATATTGTGGAATCATCTTGTAATGTGTATTTATAAACAAATACTGACAGAAGTCTAAAAATCTAAATTTGTATTCAGTTAAATGGGGGTGCTTACAAACCTTAACAAGTTGGTCTTGTTGGATAATTGGAAAAAAAACATGGCAAAAGACTTTTTGTTCCCAGCCAGCTGTGTCTAAGATTTGTTGCAAGTATAAACCAAATCAGAAAGTTCTAAAAGGAAAACATACAGGTAGACAAAGTAAGGCGTCAAAGCATCAGGATAGAAAACTCAAAGCAAAATGCTTTGAAATTAGGAAATTCAAAACAAAACAAATGTAAAATAAATGGCCAGAAGCAGAAGTCAGCATTTGACAGAATTGTTAGAAATCAGTTGAATTAAATGCAGTTTAAATATAGAAATGCCAAACTTAAATGTAAGAAAGCAAGGTTACAATGGGCTCAAGAGAAGCGTTCAAGCAGGTTGGATGAAGATTGGATGAAGTTATATTCAGTAATAAATCTCAAATCTCAACTGGCCACGGAGGTGATGCTGGAAATTGTCGTTCCAATTAAACCTATGAACATGACTGCCTGAAGCAAACAGTCCCATTTATGGAGGATACGTTTGGTTATTGAGTCAATATTCAGGATGATAATGCATCTTCACACAGAGCACAGTGTTAAATCTCTCCTTCAGAATAAGTACATCATCTCAGTGACTTGGCTGGCAAACAGTTTGTATAATATTCTGAAAGTTTATGGTCAAAGTAAATTTTTCCATGACAAGGCTCTATCCTGCAAAGCTGACCTGTCAGCCTCAAAGGAATATTGTTTTTCATTAGTGAATACAGGTGTTCATAAACCCAGAGGAGGAGCAAAGAAGTACCAGTTATATTTTTGATGATTCCATATTTTTCTTCTACTTGGAAATGTGTTACAAGTATGTTATTAAATGTAATTTCTTTGTTTGAGGTATCCTTCACAAAGCCAGAATGTTCAGCTATGAAATTGCTTGGTGTCATATGTGATTTGTTTATTTGCTCTGAAGGGAGAAAAAAAAAAACAAGATGAACATGCTATAACTGTATTTCAGAATTTGCCAGGGGTAGTACAAAAAGAACTAGAACCCTCTTTATATACCACATGTTAATTGTGTTGATCTGATGTCTGTGGAGGCTTTGTCTCATTTGCCACTTGTCCACCCACTGACCATCTGACAAAGTTCTCACTGTTTCTATTTTCTTATCCAAAGATTTATACTAGGTACATCCCACACTTGCTAGACGTGAATCACCAGCCCTGTATTTTGCATCAAATTTCCTCTTCTTCACTGTCAGTCACTGGTGGCATCAAGTTTGATCTCCTGGCTTAACGCGTTGAAGATTTTACTTGAACAAATTAAACATGAAGTTTATTCTGTGCCTGACTCTGTACATCTGTTGATGGATGCGGCATGGCTCGTCATTTGGCTAAATTGTTTTTACCAGCACTATTTGTCTTGATATTGGTGGTAATGGAGAAGTGTCCTGTTCCAGTGCAGTTTAAGGAGTTACAGCTGGTCAGTTGAACAAGTAACCTGGCAACGCTAGTTTGTTTATTTTTAGTGAGGACTCGTGTCCAATTACAAGCTTCACATTAAGGGGTATCTGTCTGGTGAGGTGTTTGCCATTTGTAACTAAAGTCTATTCTAGGCACATTAGACCAATTAGACTATTCAAATGATAACAACGACATGTGTATATCTTAATAGATGCATATATTTTGGCTTTGCCTTGTGGCATATATAGAAACATAATTTTTTTATTCTGTGCAGGGAAGCAGTTCCTTGTATACTTTCATACAAGTAACACTTTCATGCTCACAACTGTCTTTTTGTGCTTATAGTTAGTTCAAATACAGTAGGTTAAATTTGCCTATGCTAGCATGTCTTTTTATTTTAACTACAATTTATCAAGTAATGTCAATTTAACCCAATATTAACTAGCTGCTTCTCTACAGACATGGATGAAAACACACAAATATATAATCTTCATATTATTTTGAAGTCTTTTTTTTTTTTTTTTCATCTTTGTCACCCAGTATGTTACAACAGTACTGCTGTTTGCTAGTCAAATTCACTTTAACCATGACAGGCACACAGATAGGGTTGCAACAAACAATTATTTTGATAGTCGAATAATCTTTTGGTTGTTGAAACAATTTATTATTCGGGATATGAATTGGTCTATTACATGCACTTCAAAGCAGTGTGTACAACCCCAAATTAGAAAAAGATTACAAACTTCACTTTGTAATGTTACCATTCCTTCTCACAACACTTAAAGTCAATAAAATAGCATACCAAGCAATTACAGTGGGGAAAAAAGTATTTAGTCAGCCACTGATTGTGCAAGTTCTCCTACTAAGATGAGAGAGGTCTGTAATTTTCGTCATAGGTACACTTCAGCTATGAGTGACAATGAGAAAAAAACTCCAGAAAATCACATTGTAGGATTTTTAAAGAATTTAATTGTAAAAAAATAAGTATTTGGTCAATAACAAAAGTTCCACTCAACACTTTGTAACATAACCTTTGTTGGCAACGACAGAGGTCAAACGTTTCCTCAAAATCTTCATCAGGTTTGCACACCCTGTAGCTGGTATTTTGGCCCATTCCTACATGCAGATCTATGTCTTCATGTAGCAGTGATGTTTTGGGGCTGTCGCTGGGAACCATGGTCTTTCAACTCCCTCCATAAATTTTCTATGGGGTTGAGGTCTGGAGACAGGCTAGACCACTCCAGGACCTTGAAATGCTTTTTATGGAGCCACTCCTTCGTTGCCCGAGCAGTGTGTTTGGGATCATTTTCATGCTGGAAGACCCAGCCAAGTTCCATCTCTATGTTCTAACTGATGGAAGGAGGTTTTGGCTTAAAATCTCACGATACATGGCCCCGTTCTTTCTTCCCTTAACACAGATCAGTCCTCCTGTCCCCTTTGCAGAAAAACAGCCCTAAAGCATGATGTTTCCACCCCCATGCTTCACAGTAGGTATGGTGTCCTTGGGATGCGACTCAGCATTCTTCTTCCTCCAAACACGACGAATTGTTTTCACCAAAAAGTTCTATTTTGGTTTCTTCTGACCACATGATATTCTACCAATCCTCTTCTGGATCATCCATATGCTATTCAGATGGACCTGGACATGTACTGGCCTGGCACTGGAGGATCTGAGTCTCTCTTGGCGTAGTGTGTTACTGATGGTAGCCTTTGTTACTTTGGTCCCAGCTCTCTGCAGGTCATGCAATGGTCTTGTATGTTTTCCATTTTCTTACAGTTGCTCCCACAGTTGATTTATTCACACCAACCTGCTTGCCAATTGTAGATTCACTCTTCCCAGCCTGGTGCAGGTCTACAATTTTCTTCCTGGTGCCCTTCGACAGCTCTTTGGTTTTGGCCATGGTTGAGTTTGGAGTCTGACTGTTTGAGGCTGTGGACAGGTGTCTTTTATACAGATAATGAGGTCAAACAGGTGCCATTAATACAGGTAACAAGTTGAGGACAGAAGAGCTAAGAAGTTACAGGTTTGTGACAGCCAGAAACCTCGCTTGTTTGTGGGTGACCAAATACTTATTTTCCACCATAATTTACAATGAATTTCTTTAAAAATTCATTCAATGTGATTTCCTGGATATTTTTTTCTCTCGTTTTGTGTCTCATAGTTGAAGTGTATCTATGATGAAATGTTTATTTTATCCCATTCCTCCTGCAAACACATCTTAGTGTGCAACAATACCAGGTTGTTTCAAAGTTATTCACACATTCTCTTTTGGGGACAGCTCAGGAGGACTGCAGGCCAGTCCAATCCAGTACCCATACCTTCTTTATTCCTTTAATGTGTGCAGCGTGTGGTTTTGTATTGTCTTCTTGAAAAATTCACGGACGACCCAGGAAAATGTCATCTGGAAGAAAGCTTATGTTGCTCTAAAATCCCAATGTACTTTTCTGCATTAATGCTGCCATTAAAGAAGTGTAAACAACCTTTTCCAAGGGCACTGACACAATCCATATTGACAGACCCTGGCTGTTGGACTTGTTGCAGATAAGTTTGGATGGCCCTTTTCATCTTTGGTTCAGAGCACACAACCTTAGTTTCTTCCAAGAAGTCTGGAATACTGATTTATCTGACAACAATACACGTTTCCTCTGTCTTATGGTTCATCCCAGATGCTGCAGAGCCGAGAGAAGTCAACGCCGCTTCTGTGTTGTAGTGTTTGACACAGGTTTGCCATAGTAATCCCTTGTCCATGTGGTTTTATAGGCTATTGATGAACGGTCGTTCATCAATTGTGCACTGTAGATGGAGGAATATGTAAATCATTTCCAATCTTTCTTTGACGCAGTGTTTTAGACAGTTTAGAGTTTGTATACAAACTGGAGGTCTTTCTCCAGATCTTCCTCCTCAAAGACTCATCCTTTCATGGATACTGATTTTGTACCAATCACAAATCATGATGGCTGTCACCTGTTGACATTACGTGTTTGAAGTCATATCATTATTTAGTTGTTGTTGTTGTTTTACCCTCATTACTAGCTACCTAACTACCGAGTAAATGTAAGTCACACTGTATGGGTTTTTGTTTTGTTTTTTTAAACTACTTTTTGAATTTACATTTGTGTACTTAAGAGATGCACCGATTGATTGGACCGTTTTCAGTCAGTCACATTTAGCCTATGATCTTTTTAGTTGTGCGTCTGTGATCTGTTTTGTGTGTGTTTGTGTCTTTTTATTAGTTGAGGAAAGCTCACAGTGTGTGTTTTTAATACACACTGTGATACCTGAGTGGGGTGAGTTGCAATTCAGCGGCTTTGCCTGCACTTGTACCCTTGCGCTAACTGGTAATGGCTCTTATCAAGGCTGAAATAAATTACATTTTCTGTGAAGCCGCAAAAGTAAAGCTAGTGAAAGAATAGAATTGGCTGTAAGACAACAGCTCCTGCTTTCTTTCTTTAGCAGATGTTTCTATATGTGGTCATTAATCATTCTTAGATAGAAAGAAATTTGGAATCGGCCGGTCATGTATTTCAAAAATTGGAAATCTGAATCGACCAAGAATATTGCAATCTATCCGTCTTTAATGTTTACATTTATGCAAGTTTCTAACAGATTTGTGTGCAATAACCCCTAATTCAGCACTTTTACACAGCGTAGCATCAGATATGATGAGTTTGGCAAGTAAACGAGTTACCTGGGGAAGCATTTGGAGCTTGACTGGTTAATTTAGATGTATAGCAATTGTAGCTGTAGTACTCTGATTTTCATACATATAGTATTTTGCACTTAAGCAAGGATATTTGATCTGTGTGGCATATGGATGTAATGATTAGGTTTGGGATTTCTAATCCTTTGGTACTTGATTTTGTTTCATGTATTGAGTAGATGTTGCTATTGTTTTTTGTATTTCTTAATCTGCTTAATCTGTGTTTCTTAATCGTAAATCTCAATTGAATAGTTTTATAGACGTCTCTCACATGGCTCTTTCATTGTGTAGTGCGTTATTCCGTTTTGTTTTTGAAGGTCCACTTTGTTGTTTTATTTGCTTGATCTCTCGCTGTACTTCCCAGTGCAGAGAAGGCACTGGTCATAGCAAAGATGCACTGAAGAGCCCTGTTGAAGCTCTGTTGCCATAGAAACCACTCTTAGCTGCCACTCCAGGCATGGTACGCATGGAAACGGACCATGTGACACCAGTCCAGTGGTTACATCATTGCAGTGGTGTGTATCTCGGCACTGTGTAGGCCTTCTCTGATCACATCAGTGGAATGTAAGGGGTCTTGAAGAGCACCTGGATGCAGAGCTGTTAAATGTATGCCTGTATAAAGGCAGGTAAGCAAATTTTTATAGCCTTAAAATGACTCACTGTGTTACAGAGCTGTTTCTGGAAATGATGAAGCTATTTATAGAATCACTGGAGTTAGCCTTGGTTTGTTGTGTGGTTTGCGCTTGATTTTCTGCCTCTGATAAGATCCAGATGGTGTGTTAAGGCTGACGGTATTTTGTTGTCAGCAATGTAGCGAAATACAGGAGTTCTTGTAAGTAAATGTCAAAGCAAACTTTAAAGGGGACATGCACTGCCTGGCCCAAAAAAAGGTCACGCTCTAATATTTTGTTGGACCGCCTTTAGCATTGATTTCAGCACGCATTTGCTGTGGCATCGTTTCCACAAGCTTCTACACTGTCACAACATTTGTTTCTGTCCAGAGATGCATTAATTTCTCCCCCCAAGATCTTGTGTCGATGATGGGAGATTTGGACCATTGTGCGAAGTCGTCTTCGGCACATCCCAAAGAATTTCAATGGGATTCAGGTTTGGACTCTGTGGTGGCCAATCCATGTGTGAAAATGATGTCTCATGCTCCCTGAACCACTCTTTCACAATATGCCCGTGCCATCAGAGAAGAAAAAATCCATTGATGGAATAACCTGGTCATTCCTTATATTCAGGTAGTCAGCTGACTTCATTCTTTGGGCACATAACATTGCTGAACCTAGACCTGACCAACTGCAGCAACTCCAGTTTATAGCACTGCCCTCACAGGCTTGTACAGTAGACACCCGGCATGATGGGTGCACCACTTCAACCTTTCTTCTTACCCTGATGACTGACCCTGATTCATCAGACCACATGACCTTCTTCCATTGCTCCAGAGTCCAATCTGTATGCTCCCTACCAAGTTTTTGCCAGTTAGCCTCACGTACAAGTGGTTTTCTTAAGGCTAAACAGCTTTTTAATCTCTTGTGTTCCCTTCGCATTGTGGGTGTGGAAATGCTCTTACTTTCACTATTAAACATATCCCTGAGATCTCCGATCACAATCATTCATGGTTTTCCGACCACATTACTTCCTCGGAGAAAATGTTTCCTCACAGTTCTTCCACTTATTAGTAATGCGTTGGACAGGTCTTAACCCGATTTTAGTAGTTTCAGCAATCTCCTTAGATGTTTTCTCTGTTTGATGCATGCCAATAATTTGACCCTTCTGAAACGGAGTAACATCTTTTTCCACTAAAAGCCGTTCATATTTGGTCGAACATTTCCTACTCACAAGCCTGCTCATTACAATTATACCTCCCTCATCTCAGTAACTCCACCCAGAGCTTACAAAGTTCCTATATTTTTTCTTTCAAGCGTTGGATCTGCTAGCATTATGAACTAAGCATGGGAACTGCGCTATCATTTGCTGCACAGAACAGAACAAATTGGTACATCGGCCAAAACATAGAAGAGCTGAAGGGATATTTTTGAGGGCAGCTTAATAGCTACAGTCGGGGGGGGGAAATGTCCCAAAATTGTGAGTGTGCATATTTTATGCTCCATGTTACTATGTTAAACTCCATTAGGCAAAAATTAAGCCGAAGAAATATGTATATGCATGCTTTGTTTCTTTGACCATTAACAGCTAAGGTAATGTATTAGATGCAATTTTATAGACTTTTATTGCCATTATTTGCTTCAGGATTGGCAATAATTTTAAAGATATTAGTTTTGGTCGTAGACAAAGTGGAAGAATGCATGTATGATGTCCAGAGTGTTTCATGAGAAGTTTTACTCCTGAATCACTGAGGGGGTTGAGGTAAGCAGTGACTTCATCCACTTTCTTATCCACTTATTGTCATTTAAAGGAACAGGCACTTAAACTGAGTTCTAGCACAAGTACTGTATAAACAGATTTATAAAGGTGCTGTGGTACTGGATTCTTGTGGCATTTTGACCAACACTTGCTGGACATTGTAGACATTTCATTAAGATCCAAGGTAACTGGAAAAGGAATATAACGTCACCTTTAATGTCGGTGACATTTTGTATCTGAACCCTTTTCCTATGTTTTTTTTTCTTTTGTTGTTGTTTTTCCTCTGATGCAATATTTTTGAATGTTGGTGTAAGAAGTGTTAGGAGGAATGATATGCTAAGCAGTGTACACATGTCTTTTTTGCCAATATTTAAAAGCCCTTCAAGGGTCTGTTGCACTTCCTGTCTTAGTGAATAGATTTCATTTCTATTTGTCTTTTGCTTCAACACAAGAAGGTCTCTCAGTCCACCTGCATTCATAACCAATGAGTTATTATTTCCTGGTCTTTCTAGTGTACTGTGATGCTAATCATACTGCATGATCAAAGAGTGCCAATTCTGGAGTCAGGGCTCAGGTGTTCATTACTAACCACTATTTTAATACCAAACATTATCTTCTCTGTTACTCCTTTCAAACATGTCCTAATATAAAAATTCTCAGATCATGATGATTATCTTTTATCGTGATTCACTATTTAATAAAAAAAAAAAAAAATACATGTATAAAGAAAATCTTTTTTTCATTTTATTTCTTGTGTAGTTGCGTAGTGTGTGCATTTCCAACTGACTAAAGCAAAAGTTTATATTTAGTGAAGTAATTAATGGAGTGGTGGTTAAGAAAGGTTGATAGTTTATCAAAAGGCTGCGAGTTCATATCCAGGCTCTGCCAGGTTGGTACTACTGAACCATTTAGCAATTTAGCAAGGTAATTAAAACGTATCTACTGAACTTGAATGTAATTCAGTTTAAAAGCATCTGCCAAACATGTTTACCTTTATGTAGATTTAAATGATTATCAATAAAATAAATGAAACAAGTAAATAAATGGTCAGTTATTAAGAGCTGTATGTCATAGGTTACTGTCAAATTTACTGAAAGCTGAGATGCTGCTCATTGTGATAGTTATACCTGTTACCTGATGATAAAGTTATATCTGCACCATCAGAAAAGCTAATCTGAAGTGTTTCTGAATAGGTTTATCTTATTTAATGGATTTATCCTGTTTAACACATTATTTCTCTCTCTAGTCAGTGTACGAAATTTGAACATTTCAGTATGGTGATTGAAATGTTCAAAGTTTGCAAACAATCGAATTGAACAATCACTATAATCAGCTTTGTCTTCCTGTGGAAGTCTAAATTGAAAGCAGTGGAAATGTTAAACTGTTACTTAATCAGTGAAATGCATGCACCTCAATTGGCTGCAATGTCACCAAGTTCAGAGAATTGTTGGGTGATTATCATTTAGACAACATTGCTAGTGTTGCCTGATTTTTGCAGCCACTTTCTGTCTTCATTTTGGGCATACTGGCAGAATGCCCTTGATCAACCATACCTATTTTTTTCTTTAGCTAAAAAAATTATGAATCAGAATTCTCCCTTTTTTTTAGGTGGGACACGTGCCTGATCTCTCCATTTTCCATAGTGCAGTAGATACTTTTGATGTCTATAATGTAAGTGCGTTTACATGCTATTAATAATCCGATTTGATCAGTAATCGGGTCGAATTTGATCAGTAGAGGTGAAAGGATCGATCAGCTGTGTACCGGTATCGATTTTTGAACTCAACTAAGTGATTGGTCATAAGCTATTCTATTGTAGTTGATCCTGAGAGTCTATCAATGGTGTGAAACAAATGAGCCATATTTTGTGAGGTAATGAGAACCCCTTTTCTGTATTTCCATCTAGGGAGTGCAGCCTGGCCTGAACCCCCTCGTTCACAGGTCCCTGTGAAATGCTAGATGGGGAAAACGGACTATAAGTTTTGAATAAAGGGACTAAACAGCAGAAGAAACCCCATATTGTGTTCAGCTTCTTTTTATACACTGCCTGCCCGAAAAAAGGTCACACACTAATATTTGGTTGGATCGCCTTTAGCTTTGATTACGGCTCGCAGCGTTTCCACAGCGAACCTTCTGCAATGTCACAACATTTGTTTCTGTTGAGTTGCATTAATTTTTCCCTAAGATCTTGTGTTGATGGTGGGAGATTTGGACCACTATGCAAAGTCTTCTCCAGCACATCTCAAAGATTCTCAATGGGGTTCAGGTCAGGAAATGTGTGAAAATGATGTCTCATGCTCCCTGATCCACACACTCACAATTTGACCCTTCTGAAATAGATTAAAATATTTTCCTTGACCACAGGATTGGGTCACAGGTTGTTTAACAAATGAGAAACTTCTCACAGCATCAGTTAGGGTTAAATAACTTGTTGCCAGCTGAAACATAATCTCCAATGCAGTAATTATCCGATGGGAGGGTCTGTTATTTTATTTTATTTTATTTTTTAATTTGCTTAGTTAAATCCAGGTGATGACATTTTTTTTTTTTTGGCCAGGAAGTGTATTTAGTTTGTTATAAATGGTAACAAACCATTTCAGATTTGGCTGTGTCCGAAATGGCATGCTTAAACAGTACGTACTAGATTTAATCTAGTATGCGTTTCAGTACATGAATGTGCAGTATGCACAGTATGCACACGGTCTCAGATGCATTACAAGTTCTCGTGTACTGCTTTTGGGTACTGTTCAATATGGAAGTACGTGGTTTTGGACACTGTCTTGATTTTATATCATATCTCTTGTCATGATAACACTGAAAGTGGCATCCAGCATCTCCCTGAAAAGTGGTCGACAATCGGTATCGGTCCCAAAAACACTGATCAGTCCATCTTTAGTAATCAGATAATGGGAAACCTGTGGGTTTACTTGAGTCAGGCAGTAATCGGATCTCTACTTTCCAAATAGAAAATGATCTCGGAGGACAATGTGATGTAAACTTCAAGCTTTAGTCATTAAATAATAAATTAATAATAATAATACATTCTTAATTTCCTTGAACATATACTGTTTCAGTGGTTCCCCAAAAGTGTTTGATAGCAAAAGCATATCGCAGATGCTGCATTTAAATGCAGGGTCGCCAAATCCCGCAATATAAATAAGCAACCAGGTCTGTGGAAACAAACCCAAAAGAAGCGAGGTTTCTTAGAATAAGAGGACCTGGCAACCATGTGTGTGTCCTATAGCTGCTTCCATGACAGCTCTGCGCTCATGTGCAGACTGAGAAAAACAATTGAAATCAGAGTATGGGAATACGTGCGCTGAGAAATCTGATTACTGGAGTAAAATCCTGCTCTGTTTATCGGATTTCTTAATCCGATTCCTATCGGAGTACGCTGAATGAAACCAGAACTTCTTTAACGTGCTGGTTTAATAATGCACTATATCACATGAAGTATAACTGCATGTATATTTTTGCCCCATGCCATTTTACTGTAGTGGTGTAGTAGGCCCTAGCACAGAGAGAGATCCAAAGGAAATGCAGTTTCCTTTGATGAAAGGTGAGAGTTTGAGAGCTGGCTGTATGGCTAGAGGCCTCACAGTTTGGAATGGCGGGGATGTGTAATCCTAGATGAGGATATTTATAGTTTGGTGGGTGTGAGACGCAGATGCTCAGACAAGCTGCCTTGTGACATCACATGCCAGATGACTGGACCATAGTCTGCTGAGTTGGTGTAGCTGGAATAAAAGTGAGTCTTTATCAGTTCTGGTTTTGAACACAAGCAGATTACTGAACCTAAATTTTTATCTGGCAAGATAAGATGGTTCAGGTGGGTTATGAGATTTGAGTGTTTGCAGTGTGTGCCGTTGGGATTTGCCGCATCAGCAGAACCTGAGTAACCTGTTGCAAATTATATAGATTTTTTTCATAAAACCTTTTTGACTTTGGATAACTTTGCTGACAGTTGCTAAGCAGCACTTTATGTACTGGGTAGTACGTTCTGCTGTTTAAATATTCATAGTTAACCAAAAACAAGGTTATTTATAAGTGGTAGATATGAAACTTGGGATGAAAACCTTTGCCGCCAGTGTTTCTCACAGTCTCATCAGTATGTTTAAAAAATAAATATAGATTTCAATGCCAGATTTTTGAAGCTTCCAAGTAACCTGTAATTTAGGCTAGATGTTGGAGTAACTACTGTATTTGGATAAGTGCATGCATGTAGGTAAATGCATCTACAGTCAGCCAGATATAAGTGCTCTATGCCACATAATATGTAAATGAGCTCATAACACTTGTTTCCTGTGTTTATAGATTTTATTTGCAGAAGGCAGTTGCCGCTTCTTGCACATAAACTGGTTAAAAGATCAACTTGCTTTTGGTTATCGCCTGAAATGCTACCAAGTATCCAGGCTTTCTGCGGGGTATTAAAAAGCATTAAAAGCCATTAAATGGATTTTCTGAAAACTAAAGCCTTAAATGGCATTGAAAAGGATTAAATTTGATTCCAACACGCATTAAATTTTAGATGGATTAATTTATATATAGATGTAAAATGCCCTTATTGGCAAGGGTATGATACTAATTGAAATATTAGGTTGATGGGCACCGGGCACTTCTGTTTCACCTCAGTTCATCTGATTACAGCCGCAGGCTGAAGTTCCACACACTATTAACACTATTCTCTAAGCTCAGCACTTATTACACTATGCCACTATGAAAATGGCACATTCTTATTGCTTATTGCGGTTTGGTGCTCAAGCAGAAGCTTAAACTTGAGTGATACTAAAATTAGCTTGATTCTAAAATAAAATAAATTCCTGACAGTCCTGTTCACGGTTATTGGCACCCTTTGCTAAACAGCATTATAGGAAATTAACATTTTGATGAATTAGCTTAACTTCACACTGACAAATGAGAAGTCCAAACTTTAAATCAAACCTTGAAAAGGGTACATTTATTCCGAGAATTTTTTTTTTTTTTTTTTAACAAAACGTGCCACAACTGTTAGCACATTTGCAACTCAGCATTCTTCTTCCTCCAAACATGACGAGTTGAATTTTTACCAAAAAGTTCTATTTTGGTTTCACCTGACCACATGATATTCTCTCAGTCCTCTTCTGGATCATCCATATGCTCTCTGGCAAACTTCAGACGGGCCTGGACATGTACTGGCTTAAGCAGGTTGACACGCTTGGCACTGCAGGATCTGAGTCTGTCTTGGTGTAGTGTGTTACTGATGGTAGCCTTTGTTACTTTGGTCCCAGCTCTCTGCAGGTCATTCATCAGGTCCCTCTGTATAGTTCTGGGACTTTTGCTCACCGTTCTCATGATCATTTTGACCCCACGGGATGAGATCTTGTGTGGGGCCCCAGATTGAGGGAGATTATCAATGGTCTTGATGTCTTCCTTTTTCTTACAATTGCTCCCATAGTTGATTTATTCACACCAACCTGCTTGCCTATTGTAGATTCTCTCTTCCCAGGCTGGTGAAGGTCTACAATTTTCTTCCTGGTGTCCTTTGACAGCTCTTTGGTCTTGGCCATGGTTGAGTTTGGAGTCTGAGTGTTTGAGGCTGTGGACAGGTGTCTTTTATACAGATAACGAGGTCAAACTGGTGCCATTAATAAAGGTAACAAGTGGAGGACAGAAGAGCTTCTTAAATAAGTTGTGAGAGCCAGAAATCTTGCTTGTTCGTGGGTGACCAAATCCATATTTTCCACCATGATTTACAATTAAATTATTTAAAAATCCTACAATGTGATTTCCTGGATTTTTTTTTCTCATTTTGTCTCTCATAGTTGAAGTGTATCTATGGTGAAAATTTACAGACTTCTCTCATCTTTCTAAGTAGGAGAACTTGCCCAATCAGTGGCTGACTAAATACTGTTTTGCCCCACTGTACGTCTGGATAAGGGTGTCTGCTAAATGCTTTGACGTGCCAACATCTCACGTTATAGCCTCAAGTGTATTGTTGCTTAATTTCATTATAGCAGCAATGATGGCAGGCTGCCCTTGCCCGGATGCTACAAAATGGGGACAAACCAAGATACTACCACAATGTTTCATAAATTGATATAAGATTCTTATTCTGGAATGTAGTGTGGTTGCTTGTTTAGATGTAATGGTCCTCATTTAAACCTAACGGTGCTTTTTTGGTATCATTTGCAGACAGCATGTTTTGCAGTAGCATTTTGTATCATCCATGTGCCACATGATTGGCGGCAGTGTTCTTTTTCGAGAGAAGTGGCTTTTTCCTTGTAACCCTGCCATGCACAATAGTGTTGTTCAGTGTTCTCCTGACGGTGGACTCATGAACATTTAACATTAGGTAATGTGAAACTCTGTCATTACCAGACATACTTTTCTTTTCCAGAACGGCACAGTGGTTAGCATGGTCGTAGCATTGTAGTTCCAGCGTCCTCGGTTTGATCGTGATCTTGGCCTGTGTGGAGTTTGCATGTCCTCCCCACTTCCGCATGGGTTTTGTCTATGTACTCCGATTTTCTCCCACAGTCCAAAGACGTGCGTTAGTTTAATTGGTGTTAAAGTGCCCTTAGTATGTAGGTGTGTGGGTGTGTGCCCTCTCATACAACCCCAATTCCAATGAAGTTGGGATGTTGTGTAAAACGTAAATAAAAACACTGTTTTGCAAATCCTTTTCAACCTGTATTTAATTAAGTATACTACAAAGACCAGATATTTAATGTTCAAATGGATGAAAGCTTATTGTTGTTTTGCAAAATATTCACTCATTTTGAATTTGATGCCTGCAACACATTCCAAAACAGTTGGGACAGGAGCATGTTTACCGATCACCTTTAGTTTTAAAAACACTCAATAAGTGTTTGGCAACTGAGGACACTAATTGTTGAAGCTTTGTCTTTCCCATTTCTTGCTTGATGTACAACTTCAATTGCTCAACAGTCCGGGGTCTCCTTTGTTGTATTTTGCGCTTCATAATGCGGCACACATTTTCAGTGGGGGACGGGTCTGGACTGCAGGTATGCCAGTCTAGTATCCGCACTCTTTTACTACGTAGCCATGCTGTTGTAACGTGCAGAATGTGGGTTGGCATGGCCTTACTGAAATAAGCAGGGACGTCTCTGGAAAAAGATGTTGCTTGGATGGCAGCGTGTGTTGCTCCAAAACCTGTATGTACCATCAGCATTAATGGTGCCTTCACAGATGTGCAAGTTACCGATGCCATGGACACTAACACACCCCCATACCATCAGAGATGCTGGCTTTTGAACTTAGCACTGCTAACAATCCGGACACTCCTTCTCCTCTTTGCTTTGGTCCATCTCAGATGAGCTTGGGCCCAGAGAAGCCGGCATTTCTGGGTGTTGTTGATATACATCTTTTGCTTTCCGTGGTAGAGTTTTAACTTGCACTTGTAGATGGAGTGACGAACTGTGCTCACTGAGGATGGTTTTCTGAAGTGTACCTGAGCCCATGTGGTAATATCCGTTACAGAATGATGTCGGTTTTTAATGCAGTGCGCCTGAGGGATCGACGTTCACGGGCATTGTGTTGGTTTTCTGCCTTGCCGCTTACTTGCAGAGAGTTCTCCCGATTCTCTGAATCTTTTGATGATATTAGGGACTGTAGATGATGAAATTCATAAATTCCTTGCAATTGTATGTTGAGAAACATTGTTCTTAAACTTTTGGACTGTTTGCTCATAAAGTTGTTCACAAAGTGGTGAACTTCGCACTGTCCTTACTTGTGAACGACTGAGCCTTTTCGGGGATGCTCTCTTTTATATCCAATCATGACACTCACCTGTTCCAATTAACCTGTTCACCTGTGGGAGGTTACAAACAGGTGGTTTTTGGGCATTCCCTAACTTTTCCAGTCTTTTGTTGCCCCTGTCCCAACTGTTTTGGAACGTGTTGCAGGCATCAAATTCAAAATGAGTGAATATTTGCAAAAAA